>SNQJ01S0029833.1:60739-96388 GCA_010110895.2 Picea sitchensis
AAAAAATCCATTTCAGTTTGGATGTATCTATGTAGAGCCCCACGGTATTTCAGAATCAAATGTCGTTCGAAGTCTTTGATACCCATGTTGGCGCACAAGGTATAGAAGTTATTGGTGAACTCTGGAACTTCTTTGCCCCTCTCTTTCCATAGTGTGGTCCATCTCATGTACTGGTCCTCATAGGTTCCAACAGGGTAATAATGTTCCTTTACCGCATCCACTTAAAAATCCCAAGTGGGCTCAGCCCCATATATTCTAGACTCCTTTGTGGAAATTCTCTCCTAGTAAGTTTCCCACCAATGTTTGACATGAGGGAGAGCTTTAAGGAGTGCGAAGGTGATATTTTCTCTGTTGAAAAAATTATGAACAGAGAAATAACCTTCTAACAGATTTAACCATTTTTCTAGGGCTTCTACATCTATCTGTCCTTCAAATACAAGAATATCAAAATTAACTTGTACCGTGAAAGGAGAAGTGCCTCCAAAGTGGTCGTTTGATGAAGATGCATCTTTTTATATAATAAATGAATAAATTCACAGAGATATCTCAGATATTCAATAATATAAAAGTAATGTATCATAGATGCAACCATAAACACATATATACAATAATACATGATTTCTATTAATCAAACAAATGTACAGAGACTATAAAAGTATAGAGTGAAAGACTCGCTAGAATGGTGGCAGCTTATCTCTGAGAAGAGATGTGATAGATACTCACATTCGCAAGAAGATGATTACAATGAGGCTCTGAAGTCATTTTTACAATAAGAAGGAATTACAAAAACCATAGAAATAATAAAACCTAACCCTAGGAGATGAAGCGCCAAAAGTCATGTGGGCCTCGTTTGGGTAAGTAGGTGCATCGACTTCCCGGGGTCGTAACTTTTGCATACGAACTTCGTTTTAGGAGTATGATAGCCCATTGGAAAGGTATCATTAAGGAGATTCATGTTGGGGGCTCAATAATTCCTTTGGGTATCATTGAGAATCTATATCCTGAATAAACTTCATTTGGGCCCTCAAAATAGCCCTGGAAGTTAAAAACTTTTAAAAATAGTAAATTGCCAAAATTACTAGAAAATTGTTTCTATATAGGTTGAAAAGGTGGGTGGCCACTGATATCCACATGGATCAATCCTCCCTCCTTAGGAATCAATGTTATCCATTGCATTGAGTTCCTGAGGGAGAGGGAAAATCGTTTGTTGAATCTGCATCTTGATGAGTTGCTTGCCTTGTTGGGGAAGTTGTGTTGCTTAGCTGGTTGAAGGTTGTAACAAACATGTGGCTGGAAGGGTTGGACCTTTTTAACCAGTCTGGCTACATGAGGTGCCTATGTGTAGAAGGGATCTTTACATTTTGCTGCAATCTTGTCGATCTGCTTCTGTTGGATAGAATATGTTTGGGCCGAGGTTGTAGTGGTTGCAGTATCCTTCTGTTCACCCTTTGAACAGATTGTGAAGAAGCTTCATTTTGCAGTATGAGATACTACCTTGCGGCACTGTTTAGGTGGGATAGTATTTGGAACTACCTATGGAATTTTGTAGAGATGACCCCTCAAAGTAAAAATGACACTGCGGGGTCGAGACTCATAAACAACATGGCACTTCCACATATATGGTTGGCCCAAGAGAACATCACAGACATATAGTGGGGCAACATCACATAATACTTCATTATTCAAGGTTTGGATTCCATATGACAATTGACACTGCTAGATAACACGAATATCTCATCCTTGAAGAAGCCACCCGATGTTGTATGGCTCTGGGTGTGGTGTTGTCAACAATCCCAATTGTTTGATGATGTCTGTTAAGATGAGGTTATTCTGTCTTTCATTATCAATAATAAAATGAAGCAGGGTCCCATTCACCCACATTTGTGAATGAAAAAGGTGCTCCCCCTCATTAGGATCTGTAGGTTCTTCTACTTGAATTGTTGTGGTCGCGACAATAGCAGTGGGGCCTGTGTCGATGATCTATCTTTTACTAGTATTTTTAGAATCAGATTCTATATCAGGGTTCATCTCCTTGTCTTTTATCTTTGTCACCAACGACTATTTTGAGCGACATTCATTGGTGTTGTGCCAGGGGATTTTGTGGAAATCGCACCATTTTCCAGTGTCCTTCTTTGTCTTCCCATGACCATTCCTTTCCTATGGCTTGGACTAGTTTTTGGGAGACTGTTTGTTAAGGCTGTCTTTGTCATACTTTTGTTTTTGCGGATTTGCAGACCCGAACTCACGTTTTTTCTGGTGCTTACATTTCTTCTCAATTTTAACAACATATCGATAAACAACACCGAATGATGAGATGTCCAAAAAATCCATTTTAGTTTGGATGTATCTGTGTAGATCCCCACGGTATTTTAGAACCAAATGTCGTTCAGAGTCTTTGATACCCAGCTTGGTGCGTAAGGTATGGAAGGTATTGGTGAACTTCGAAACTTCTTGGCCCCTCTCTTGGCACAGTGTGGTCCATCTCATGTACTAGCCCTCATAGTTTCCAACAGGGTAATACTGTTCTTTTACCGCATGCACAAAAAAATCCCAAGTGGGCTCAGCCAAATATATTCTAGACTCCTCTATGGAACTTTGCTCCCATTAAGTTTCCCACCAATGTTTGACATTAGGGAGATATTTAAGCAGTGAGAAGGTAATAGTTTCTCTGTTGGAAAATTTGTGAACAAAGAAATAACCTTCTAGCAGATTTAACCATTTTTCTAGGGCATCCGAATTTATCTATCCTTCAAATACATGAATATCAAAATTAGCTTGTACCTTGAAAGCCAAGGTTCCTCCAAAGTGATTTTTTGATGAAGATGCACATGTTTCTATAGGCAGGCATTGAAGGATGTGGGAAACATTCTCCATCATTTCCTCCCTCTGTCGTGTGAGAGCTTGCTCAAGCAATAGTCTGATAGGATCATCTGCTCCATCATTTTTCTTTTCTTCCACCATTGAGGGTTTCCTGGGTGTGAGAGAGCGATTTTACTCAAGAGAGACAAGCTCGAGACCCAAATTTCTATACTCGGACCTCATCGATGACATGCACTGAATTTTTTTATCAAGAACAACCTCCTCTGATACCACTGATTCGGATTTATTTTCAACACGAAATGAGAGCGGAGATATAATAAAGAAATTCACAGAGATATCGCATATATTCAATAATATAATAGAAATGTATCAGAGATGAAACTATAAACATAGATATATTGTAATACACAATTTCTATTAATCAAAGAAATGTACAGAGGCTGTAAAAATACAGAGTGAAAGACTTGCTAGAATGGTGGCATCTTATCTCTGAGAAGAGATGTGACGACTACTCGCATTCGCAAGAAGATGATTACAATGAGTCTCTGAATAAATTTTTACAATAAGAAGGAATTTTAAAAACCTAACCCTAGGAGATGAAGCAAAAAAAGTCACATGAGCCCCATTTGGGTAAGTTGGTGCATCGACTTCCCAGGGTCGTAACTTTTGCATACGATTTTCATTTTAGGCATATGATAGTCCATTGGAAAGGTGTTGTCGATGAGATTCATTTTATAGTCTCAATAATGCATTTGGTTTTAATTGAGAATCTCTATTCTGAAAAACCTTCATTTAGGACCTCAAAATGGACCCATGAGTTAAAAACTGCTAAAAATAGTAAATTGCCAAAATTGCCAGAAAACTGTTTTGAGCGAGTTGGAAAAGATGGGTGGCCACTAATATCCACCTGGATCAATCCTCCCTCCTTAAGAATAAATGGTCTCCATTGCGTTGACTGTGCAGGGGAGAGGGAAAATCATTTTCTAAATCTGCATCTTGATGAGGTGCTTTCCTTGTTGGGGAAGTTGCACTGCTTAGTTGGTTGAAGGTAGTCACGAACATGTGGCTGGAAGGGTTGGACCTTTTTAACCAATCTGGCTACATGAGGTGCCTGTGTGAAGAAGGAATATTTACACTTTGTTTCAATCTTGCTGACCTTCTTCTGTTGGATAAAAGGTGTTTAGGCTAAGGCTGTAGTGGTTTCAGTATCCTTCTGTTCACCCTTTGAACCGACTGTGAAGATGAATTTTGTAGTATGAGATACTATCTTGCGACACTGTTTAGGTGGGGCAGTATTTGGAACTACCTCTGTTATTCTGTATATGACCCCTCAAAGTAACAATGACATTGCAGGGTCAAGACTCATAAACAACATGGTTCTTCCACATATATGGTTGGCCCAAGAGAACATCACAGACATCTAGTTGGCCCAAGAGAACATCACAGACATCTGGTTGGATGCCATATGACTATCGACACTACTAGCTGACACGAATATCTCATCCTTGGCGAAGCCACCCGATGTTTTATGGTTGCGGGTGTGGTGTTGTCGACAATCCCAACTGTTTGATGCCCTCTAGTGATATGAGGTTCTTCTGGCTTCCCCTATAAAAAATAAAATGCAGCGGGGTCCCCTTCACCCACATCTATGAATGAAAAAGGTGTTCCCCCTCTTCAGGATATGTTGGTTCCTCTGGTTGAATTGTTGCGGTTGTGACAATAGCAATGGGGTCTGCGTCGATGATCTGTATTTTACCAGTATTTTCAAAATCAAATTCATAATAAGGGTTCGGATCCTCTTTGATCTCGACCACCAATGAATATTTTGAGAGAAATTCATCAGTGTTGTCCCAGGGGCTTTTGTGGAAATCACAACATTTTATTGTGTCCTTATTTGTCTTCCCGTGACCCTTCTTTTCATGTGGCCTAGATTGGTTTTCAGGAGACTGTTTGTTAGGGTCGTCTTTGTCATACTTTGGTTGTTGCAGATTTGTAGACCCAAACTCCCATTTGTTCTGGTTCTTAAATTTCTACTTGATTTTAACAACATATCGATAAGCAACATCGAGCGATGAGATGTCCAAAAAATCCATTTCATTTTGGATGTATCTATGTAGAGCCCCACGGTATTTAAGAACCAAATGTCATTTGGAGTCTTTGATACCCAACTTGGTGTGCAAGGTATGGAAGGTATTGGTGAACTCCGGAATTTCTTGGCCCATCTCTTGCCATAGTGTGGTCCATATCATGTACTGGTCCTCAAAGTTTCCAACAGGGTAATACTGTTCCTTTATCGCATCCACAAAAAAATCCCAAGTGGGCTTGGCCCCATATATTCCAAATTCCTCTGTGGAACTTTTCTCGCAGTAAGTTTCCCACCAATGATTGACATGAGGGACATATTTAAGGAGTGTCAAGGTGATCTTTTCTCTGTCGAAAAAATTGTGAACAAAGAAATAACCTTCTAGTAAATTTAACCATTTTTCTAGGGCTTCTGCATCTATCTGTCCTTCAAATACATGAATATCAAAATTAACTTGTACCTTTAAAGGTGAGGTGCCTGCAAAGTGGTCATTTGATAAAGATGCGTCTGTTTCTATTGGCAGGTGTTGAAATATGTGGGAAAAATTTTGCATCATTTCGTCCCTCTGTTGCATGGGAGCTTGCTCAAGCAACAGATTGATAGGATCGTTTGCTCCATCATTTTTATTTTCTTCCGCAATTGAGGGTTTCTTGGGTGTGCAAGAGCGACTGTCCTCAAGAAAGAAAATCTCATGACCCAACTTTCTATACTCAGACCTTGTCGGTGACATGCACTGAAAAAAATGATCAAGAACAACCTTCTCTGATACCACTGATCCGGATTTATTTTCGGCAGGAAATGAGAGCGGAGATATAATAAAAAAATTCATAGAGATATAAAAAACATTCAATAATATAAAATAAATGTATCATATATGCAACCATAAACAAAGATATACAGTAATATATGATTTATATTAATCAATGAAATGTACAGAGACTGTAAAAATAGAGAGTAAAAGACTCGCTAGAATGGTGGCAATTTATCTGTGAGAAGAGATGTGATAGCTACTCGCATTCACAAAAATATGATTACAATGAGGCTCTGAAGGAATTTTTACAATAAGCAGGAAAGAAAAAAACCATATAAATCTAAAAACCTAACCCTAGGATATGAAGCGCCAAAAGTCATGTGGGCCCTGTTTGGGTAAGTTGGTGCAACGACTTCCCAGGGTCATAACTTTTGCATACGATCTCTGTTTTAGGCGTATGATAGCCCATTGGAAAGGTATCATCAAGGATATTAATTTTTGGGGATCAATCATTCCTTCATCCATCATTGAGAAGCTCGATCCTGAAAAAACTTCATTTAGGTTCTCAAAATGGCCCCGAAAGTTAAAAACTGCTAAAAATAGTAAATTGCCAAAATTGTCAAAAAATTGTTTTGAGCTAGTTGGAAAAGGTGGGTGGCCACCGATATCCACCTGGGTCAATCCTCCCTCTTTAGGAAGAAATTGTCTCCATTGCGTTGAGTTCCCAAGGGAGAGGGAAAAACGTTTGTTAAATCTGCATCTTGATGAGCTGCTTGCCTTGTTGGGGAATTTGTGCTGCTTAGCTGGTTGAAGGTTGTCATGAACATGTGGTTGGAAGGGTTGGACCTTTTTAACCATTTTGGCTACATGAGGTGCCTATGTGCAGAAGAAATATTTACACTTTTCTATAATCTTGTCGACCTGCTTCTGTTGGACAGAAGGTGTTTGGGCCGAGGTTGTATTGGTTGCATTATCCTTCTATTCAACCTTTGAATAAATTGTGAAGAAGCTGAATTTTGTAGTATGAGATACTACCTTGCGGAACTTTTTAGGTGGGACAATATTTTGAACTACCTCTGGTATTCTGTAGAGATGACCCCTAAAATTAATAATGACACTGTGGGGTCGAGACTCATAAACAACATGGTGCTTCCACTTATATGGTTTGCCCAAGAGAACATCATAGAAATCCAGTGGGGAAACATCACATAATACCTCATCTTTGAAGGGTTGGATGCCATATGACGACAGACACTGCTTGCTGACACAAAGATATCGTCCTTGGCGAAGCCACCCAATGTTGTATGGTTGTGGGTGTGGTGTTGTCGACAATCCCAACTGTTTGATGACCTCTATTGAGATGAGGTTCTTATGGCTTCCACTATGAAAAATAAAATGCAGCAGGGTTCCCTTCACCCACATACGTGAATGAAAAAGGTGCTCCTCCTCTTCAGGACCTGTTGGTTCTTCTGGTTGAATTGTTGTGATCGTGAAATTAATAGTGGGGTCTGCACCGATGATTTGTCTTTTACCAGTATTTTCATAATCATATTCTGAATCAGAGTTCGGCTCCTTGTCTCTGATCTTAGCCACCAATGATTGTTTTGAGAGACATTCTTCAATGTTATGCCAGGGGATTTTGTGGAAATCACACCATTTTTCGGTGTCCTTGTTTGTCTTCCCGTGACCCTTCTTTTCCTATGGCTTGGATTGGTTTTCGAGAGAGTGTTTGTTAGGGTCGTCTTTCTCATACTTTGGTTGTTGCAGATTTGTAGAACCGAACTCCCGTTTGTTCTGGTGCTTAAATTTCTGCTCTATTTTAACAACATATAGATAAGAAGCATCGAGTGATGAGATGTCCAAAAAATCCATTTCAGTTTGGATGTATCTGTGTAGAGCCCCGCGATATTTCAGAACCAAATTTCATTCATATTCTTTGATACCTAGCTTGGTGCACAAGGTATGGAAGGTATTGGTGAACTCCGGAACTGTTGTCCCCTCTCTTGCCGCAGTGTGGTCCATGTCATGTACTGGTCCTCATAGTTGCTAACAAGGTAATCCTGTTCCTTTACCACATCCACAAAAAAATCCCAAGTGGGCTTGACCCCATATATTTCAAACTCCTCTGTGGAACTTTGCTCCCAGTAAGTTTCCCACCAATGTTTGACATGAGGGACAGCTTTAAGGAGAGAGAAGGTGATATTTTCTCTGTCGGAAAAATTGTGAACAGAGAAATAACCTTCGAACAAATTTAACCATTTGTTTAGGGCTTCTGCACATATCTGTCCTTCAAATACAGGAATATCAAAATTAACTTGTACCTTGAAAGGAGAGGTTCCTCTAAAGTGGTTGTTTGACGAAGATGTGTCTGTTGCTATCGGCAGGCGTTAAAGTATGTGGGAAAAATTTTCTATCATTTCGTCCCTCTGTCGCGTGAGAGCTTGCTCAAGAACAGACTGATAGGATCGGCTGATCCGTATTTTTTATTTTCTTCCACCATTGAGGGTTTCTTGGGAGTGTGAGAGCGATTGTTCTCAAGAGAGACAAGATCGAGACCAAACATTCTATACTCGGACCTCATCGGGGACATGCACTGAAAAAAATGATCAAGAACAGCCTGCTCTAATACTACTGATCCAGATTTATTTTCGGCACGAAATGAGAGTGGAGATATAATAAAGAAATTCACAGAGATATCGCAAATATTCAATAATATAACAAAAATGTATCAGAGATGAAACCATAAACACAGATATATAGTAATACACTATTTATATTAATTAAATAAATGTACATAGACTGTAAAAATACAGAGTGAAAGACTCATTAGAATGGTGGTAGCTTATCTCTGAGAAGAGATGTGACAGCTACTCGCATTCGCAAGAATATGATTACAATGATGCTCTGAAGGCATTTTTACAATAATAAGCAATGTCAAAAACCATATAAATATAAAAACCTAATGCTAGGAGATGAAGCACCTAAAGTCATGTGGGCCCCGTTTGGCTAAGTTGGTGCATCGACCTCCCGGGGTCATAACTTTTGCATACGAATTCCATTTTAGGCATATGACATCCCGTTGGAGAGGTATCATCGAAGATATTCATGTTAGGGGATCAATCATGCCTTCGATTATCATTGGGAATATTGATACCGAAAAACCTTCATTTAGGCTCTCATAATGGCCTTGGAAGTTAAAAACTGCTAAAAATAGTAAATTGCCAAAATTGTCAGAAAACTGTTTTGAGCCAGTTGGAAAAGGTGGGTGGTCATCGATATCAACCTGGATCAATCCTCCCTCCTTATTAAGCAATGGTCTCCATTGCATTGAGTTCCCAGGGAGAGGGAAAAGCATTTGTTGAATGTGCATCTTGATGAGCTGCTTGCCTTGTTGGGGAAGTTGCGTTGCTTAGCTTGTTGAAGGTCATCATGAACATGTGGCTGGGAAGAAATCTTTACACTTTGCTTCAAACTTTACGACCTGCTTCTTTTGGATAGAAAGTGTTTGGGCTAAGGCTGTAGTGGTTGGAGTATCCTTTTGTTCACCCTTTGAACAGATTGTGAAGAAGTTGAATTTTGTAGTATGAGATACTACCTTGCGGCACTATCTAGCTGGGATAGTATTTGGAACAACCTCTAGCATTCTGTAAAGATGACCACTCAAAGTAAAAATGACACTACGGGGTCGAGACTCATAAACCACATGGTGCATCGACATATATGGTTGTCCCAAGAGAACATCACAGACATCCAGTGGGGCAACATCACAAAATACCTCATCCTTGAAGGGTTGGATGCCATATGAAAATCGAAACTGTTGGCTGACACAAAGATCTTGTCCTTGGCGAAGCTACCCGATGTTGTATGGCTACGGGCATGGTGGTGTCAACAATCCCAACTGTTTGACGACCTCTACTGAGATGAGGTTCTTCTGGCTTCCGCTATCAACACTAAAATGCAGCGGGGTCCCCTTCACCCACATCTATGACTGAAAAAGGTGCTCCCCTCTTCAGTATCTGTTGGTTCTTCTAGTTGAATTGTTGCGGTCGTGACAATAGTAGTGGGGTCTACGTCGATGATATGTCTTTTACCAATATTTTCATAATCAAATTCTTAATCAGTGTTCGGCTCCTTGTCTTTGATCTCAGGCACCAACGACTATTTTGGGCGACATTTATCGGTGTTGTCCGAGGGGATTTTGTGGAAATCGCACCATTTTCTGGTATCCTTCTTTATCTTCCTGTGACCCTTATTTTCCTGTGGCTTGGACTAGTTTTTGAGAGACTGTTTGTTAGGGCTGTCTTTGTCATACATTGGTTGTTTCAGATTTGCAGACCCAAACTCCCATTTGTTATGGTGCTTAAATTTCTACTCGATTTTAACAACATATCCATAAGCAACACCAAGTGATGAGATGTCCAAAAAATCCATTTTAGTTTGGATGTATCTGTGTAGAGCCCCGCGATATTTTAGAACCAAATGTCATTCGGAGACTTTGATACCCAACTTGGTGCATAAGGTATGGAAGCTATTGGTGAACTATGGAACTTCTTGGCCCCTCACTTGCTGCAGTGTGGTCCATCTCATGTATTGGTCCTCATAGTTGCCAACAGGGTAATACTGTTCCTTTACCACATCCACAAAAAAATCCCAAGTGGGCTCGACCCCATATATTCCAGACTCCTCTATGGAACTTTTCTCGCAGTAAGTTTCCCACCAAAGTTTGACACGAGGGAGAGATTTAAGGAGTGCAAAGGTGATATTTTCTCTGTCGAAAAAATTGTGAACAGAGAAATAACCTTCTAGCAGATTTAACCATTTTCAAAGGCTTCTGCATCTATCTGTCCTTCAAATACAGGAATATTAAAATTAACTTGTACCTTGAAATGAGAGGTGCCTCCAAAGTGTATTTTTGATGAATATGCACTTGTTTCTATCGGCATGCATTGAAGGATGTGGGAAAATTTATCCATCATTTCGTCTCTCTGTCGCATGAGAGCTTTCTCAAGCAACATACTGATAGGATTGTTTGCTCTGTCGTTTTTATTTTCTTCCGCCATTGAGTGTTTCTTGGGTGTGCGAGAGCGATTTTCCTCAAGAGAGACAAGATCGAGACCCAAATTTCTATACTCGGACCTCGTTGGGGACATGCACTAAAAAAAATGATCAAGAACAACTTTCTCTGTTACCACTGATCCGGATTTATTTTCAGCATGAAATGAGAGCGGAGATACAATAAAGAAATTCACAAAGATATCGCAGATATTCAATAATATAACATAAATGTATCATAGATGTATCCATAAACACATATATAAAGTAATACATGATTTTTATTAATCAAAGAAATGTACAGAGACTGTAAAAATACAGAGTGAAAGACTCGCTAGAATGGTGGCAGCTTATCTCTAAGAAGAGATGTGACGGCTACTCGCATTTGCAGGAAGATGATTACAATGTGGCTCTGAAGGCCTTTTTACAATAAGAAGTAATTCCAAAAACCATAGAAATCCAAAAACCTAACCCTAGGAGATGAAGCGCCAAAAGTCATGTCGACCTCGTTTGCTTAAGTTGGTGCATCGACTTCCCGGGGTCGTAAATTTTGCATACGATATCCCTTTTAGGCATATGATATCCCATTGGAAAGGTATCATGGAAGAGATTCATTTTGGGGGCTCAAGCATTCCTTCAATTATCGTTGAGAATATCTATCCTGAAAAACCTTCATTTAGGCCCTCAAAATGGCCCTGGAAGTTAAAAACTGCTAAAAATAGTAAATTGCCAAAATTGTCAAAAACTTGTTTTGAGCCAGTTGGAAAAGGTGGGTGGCCATCGATATCCACCTGGATCATTTCTTTAACACTTAATAATATTTAATAATACATCTATGAAAAACCAAGAGAATCATGGAACAAACGAAAGACAAACACTAATACAGTGTGGGTGGCACAAACTGTGCTTAACACATGACTAAGTATTTGTTATTGCAAAATAGTTACACACTGGCTCAATTTACAACATGGTGGAGTTAAATGATTTGAATCACCTCACCAAGACACTCATACAAAGATCGTCAGAGACAATCTTCGCTTGGAGTACCCCTCATACGTTCCCCCAACCATAGACTTGTTGTCTCTTCATTTTCACACACTCCTCTTGATTTTCATATACTTCACAGATTTCAGTTTTGCCTCACACATGCCTCCAATAGAACCATGCTTCCAGAATTCACCAAAATCAACCCAAGAGAAGCTCACCCAAATTTTTCCAATGAACCCACCTCAAGGAAGTATAAGTCCTCCTAAGTGGAGCGACTTGGCTCCTTGAGGGAGGTCTTTGGCTGCATCAAAATCGTAGAGCTCTATTTTTCTCCTTGTCTTGCCAAAAATTTCCCTCCTTGATTGTGAGTCATTGTTCTCTTTTAGGCTGCTTTTAGGCTCTCCAAAGGTCACCATCATGAACCATTTCATTCTTTGGGGATGTCGTACCCCTTTGTGAACCCATGTCCAAATGAATTGTCACACCCCTTCACAAACTCAGATGCCCAAATGAATTGTCGCGCCCCTTTGTAGACCCAATCACCCAAATGGACCCATGCACTTGTCAATTGTCATGCTCCTTGGGACCGACACACCCATCCTTGGTGCGCCCCATCCGCTGAACTGTATCATGGAAAACTGGCAGTGAGGTTATAGCTCAATTTATTAAACATTTATTTTTAGTTTACTTTTTCTCTAGAATTTACCTGAAGTGCCTTAACTCTTCTGGGGGGTAGGCTTGAGTGGAGCCCAGGTGGAAGGTCATGGCTTCTAAGATACCTCCAGTTGTCGAAGAAAATGTCAACACATTGATGAATGTGGTTGACGAGGAAGTGTGGAAGGCTGAAGGTATTTTCGATCGGGTGTATTTTGTGGTCATTCATACTGACACATTAAACACACCATCAAAGCTTTCCCATCTACCACCATTTCAACATCCATCCCATAGATCAGTTCCTGCATTATCCTTTGCATAGTATTTGCATTCTACTCTTGGTTTTCCACATTCGACCGAGATACATTTTGTGACAAAGTCCCATGAAAGAAGGGATAAGGGTAAGCATGTCACTAATTGCATAAAGGAAGGTGGTAAAGGTTCTGGGTCTACAGGTTATAGCCGAAGACAGTGGAAGGAGAAGAAAACGGTCCATAAGATGGTGCTTGGCTCAGATGTGGGTCTGGTCGAGACCTACACTTTGGTGCTTTGTGGGATTGTGGGTAGACTATCTTACAAATATCTGTGTAAAGCTTCTATACCGGAGTGGGTAGAACTAAACTAGAAGCCGAAATTAGGCTACTCCCCAAAGATTATATATATGACCAATGGTTGGTTTGGATTCATTTATAATACCACTGAAGACATCACACGATTGCTAGCTCATAGATGGATGATTGGAGGTAGCAGTCTGATGATAAAACGATGGCGTCTGGATTTTAATCCTGAAACAATGTACTTCAAGCTGCGATGCTTATGGGTCTTACTCCCTAGTATACCCTTACAATTTTGGAATGCGGCTACCATGGAAGCTATAGGTAACTTGCTAGGCTCTTTCGTTTCCTTAGATGAATCTAATCTGTCGGTACCATTTAGTAAAATGGGAAAAGTATTCGTCGAGATGGATGTCCACGAAGGACTGCCTGAGATCCTGGAGATTGATTAGAGGGGAATTAGAATAGTCCAGAGGCTAGACTATCTCAGAATACCTCTCCATTGTAACATTTGTCATAATACTGAACACCTGAGAAACTCTTGTATGGGTCAAGGGGAAGAAGAAGTATCTGAAGACATAGCTCTCCATAGGGACTTGGGGTATTTAAATGATGAAGTGGATTCTATAGGCCTTGAATACTATGTCCCACCATTGGATTCTACTCCGTCACCAGATCGAGATGTTACTTTCACGGGTAAGTTATCATTATATTGTCCATCTTTGTATAATACCTTATATTTAATGGAAAAAGAAGCTCTAAATTCTTAATCAGAGTTAATTTTCCCTCATTCTTTGGTGAAGCCTTACTCGGGGGGTGGTATTGTTGATATTATGGTAGCTGTGGGAGGTATTTACCTCCACGTGTAAACCTGACGAGGATACAATACTCCAGGAAGAAAGAAGAAACCCTAATGAACTGGCTAATAACCTTAGAAGATTTGTCAGCTCAAGAAGATAATTTATATTAAGTTGTTAGCCTCCAAGAGAAAGTCGGCTAGAAATAATAATATATACTGGATAGACAGATACCCAGAATGAGAAGTCAGCCCAGGAAGTTAGCCAGAATTAGTATAAATACAGGAGGCCAATTCTCATTCTGGTAGGCAGTCTCAGAATTGTAGAGCAACAACTTGTGCACACTGCAGTTCCCAGTCTTGTGCATAGGTTTGAGGAGAGCTTCCATTGTAGTTGTTGCAGCTAGCAAGTGACGTTTGAATTAGACTATCTCTTGGTTAGGGTTTGGACTATCTGATCAACTTATGTTGGTGCGCTATCCTTAGGGAAATGTGCACTACCCTTTGTTTGGATATCTAGCCTAAGGTTTGCTTCTGGAGTGATTCTATGTCAAGTTTAAGGTGCTCGGAGGGTGGCTTCGACCTATGGTTGGGTGACAAGGGTATTTTCAATGGTAAAATGAGCACATCCACTTATATTCTAATAGGTTATGGGCCCACGCCTCCTTCATTCATTCTAACCACTGGAAGGAAACATAGCCAAAAGGATATTAACCTCGTTGAAGAACTGTTGCTAGGGTTTCTAGCAAGAGCAGTCACCAAAGCAATGCAGCTAGGGTTACTATCACGTGCAGTTGTAGAAACCCTAATCCTCTTGTTGAGGAACCTTAAGTGAATGGATTTACCTAATCTTTAGATAGATCAGTGCGCTCTAGCCTAGCTCATCTCCTGATACTCTCAGCAAGCCAAGACGTGAAGTTTGAGTTTGTGGTCAAATCTAGGGCTTGACCAAGTCAAAGTATCCATGAATTATTCTATGAAGCCAGAGAACAAGTTAGATGGAGCCTCTAACTTCAGAGTGTGGAAGACAAGGATTGACCTCATCCTTGCCAAGAATAAAGTGTTGGATATCATGAAAGGAAAGATCGTGAAACCAGAGTTTGAAGAAGGAAAAGAGAAGGAACCACATAGCGTTGCAGCTATGGAAAAGTTCAAAGACGGTGACATCAATTCCATGAGTATCATAGTGGAATCTATAAAATACCACTTGATACCCTACATCTCCCATCTTGACTCATCTAAGAATATGTACGATGCCCTAACAAACCTCTTCTCCGTCAGAAACATTGGACAAGTAATGAGTCTGAAGAATGAGCTCTATGACATGAACATGAATGATGACGACAACATAACATCATACTTTGTGAGAATCTCTTAGTTAAGAGATCAACTAAAAGCTATTGAAGATATCGTCTCAAAGAAGGAGTTGGTAAACATAGTACTTAATGGTCTTCCTAAGACGTGGGATGCATTTGCTACAAGCATGAACACAAGAAAGGAGCATTCGACATTTGAAGAACTTTGGACTTGTTGTGCTCAAGAAGAATCAAGGATCAGTGAAAAGGAGAAACATGAAGCATCAATTGCCTAAGAAAAGGAACCTACAAATAATACTAAGAAGGATGAAAGATAATTCTTCTTATAAAGGTAACAATAATGTTCTTATTTCTTGTACATATCTTGTTTGCAGCATCTCTGTACATATCTTATTTGCATCATCTCTGTACATATATTGTATATCTATCTCTTGGAAGATAATGTGTTCCAAGAAGAACTATACATGTAGAAGAACAACAAGATACATATGGATATCATTAGATAATACACATGAAAGGATGAAATACGTCAAACAAATCATGTGAAAGCTATTGCAAGATAAGCCAAATCCATCATGAAGAGACTTAGAAGAAGCAAAGATAGAAAGAAGTCAGAGAAATACTTATAAAGTTTTGTAGAAGACAATAAGACGAAAGCGTGGACTCTGTTAGACAGAGAGAGCCAATTATATATTGCATAAGACAATAAGGATGCAGACGAAAGCATGGACTCTGTTAGATGGAGGGAGCCGATTATAAGCACTCATACATGAAGCAAGGATTATGAGGGAGATAATCCTATGATCCATTAAAAATGATGAATTCTATCTCCATGGTAGAAGCCATGAAAGATAGTACGTGTGTAGTTCAAACTCAGAAGAAGTCTTCTTCAAAGAGAAGCCTTAAAGTATCCCTAGTTGTCCATCCACATCTGTGATCCTATGATGAAAGAAATAAATGGAATCTTTAGGGCATGGAATCTATAAGAAACTCCATGGACCCAAGAACTAAAGAAACACATCAGGGAGAACATGAAGATTCCAAGAAAGAAAGAGAAGCCAGAACAACCAGTCATTGTATTAACAATCACAAGATTACCAACTTGATATGAACTCAATAAAAGCAATCAAGCAGAGAAATTGAAAGTCGTGATGAAGAACAGTGTATGAAATACTGATGAATGAAAGCATTGGGAGATCTAGAACTAGAGGTTCTCTCAGATGGAGGGAGAAGACTATGATGATTACTCGTTTCGGTAAACCAAACATATATTCACATGAGTCAATATCCATGATTTGGAGTTCTACATCAGATAAATGCAAAGAATGTTTTCCAGAGAAATTGAGCAAAGAGAATATGAAGAGAAATATCAAGACTTTGAGGCATACCATAAAGAGACCCTTGTATGCAGATGAAAGAAAATAACTTGGTGAAGAACCTCTAGTGCACAACAGAAGCATGGTGAAGATTTCCTATAACAGAGATATTGTATCAAGATGATTACTAAGTAGATTAGATCTCATGATGACAAAAAAAGTGCCACATGGATATGTTCCAATTTTCCAACAATGATATACTCTATTGTTGAGAGCTACATGAAGCCTTCACAGAAAATCAGTGTTCTAGACTAAAGCACATTTGAAATCAAGAATTACATTATCCATGATGAAGTTTAGAAAAAAGAAAGAGGTTCTCCAATACATATCTCCATAGATGAGCAGATAAGCAGACATTTTGGTAAAGCTTCTATCCAAGATGAAAGAATTTTCATACTCAAACTAGAGCTCATGGAGACGACTTCCTTATTGAAAAAGGAAGAGATGACTCCCAAGTTGGGAGGGAGCACTGAAAATATTATTGAGCACATTCATTTTCAATATTGAAAAAACAGTCCAGCTTCGATAGATGCTTTCCTGTTCAGAAAGTGGATTGAGATTTCTGATGGACAGTGATTTCCCATTGTGGTTAACATGGGAAATGGTCCAGATTGTTGATGTATCATAGACAATGACTTCCCATTGTGGTTAACACGGGGAGTGGTCTAGGGTAGTCCGTCTTCTTGAGGGTTACTCAATAATACTGGCTTGCCTCGTCGGACAACAATTTCTCATTGTGGTTAACATGAGGAATGGTCCATTTTGGAGGTTGGTATAGGACAATCTTTTCCTCTTGTGGTTAACAGAGGAAATGGTCCGGACAATCATTCCTTAGGGTTTATACATTCTCTCCAAGGTGCACTTTGATTAGTGTATGAGGAATGGCCCAGGGTGGGGAATGGTCCAGGCTTAACGATCAGGGACATACATTCCTTAGGGTTTATACATTCTCTCCAGGGTGCACTTTGATTAGTGTAGGAAGAATGGCCCAGGGTGGGGAATTCTCCGTGGTGCACTTTGATTATGTAGGAAGAATGGTCTGTGGTGAGGAATGGTCCGAAAATCAAATCAGGACAACTATTCTTTCTTGCTTGAGAAGAATAGTCTAGATATCCCCATTGTTCTAATTTTAGGGAAGATATCCTTCGTGATCCACAAATGAGAGTGAAGATCATTCGTGATGATTCAAATATATCATAACATTATTTCGCGTGCTGACACTCCATGACTGTCATAAAAGACTGTATGATGGCAGATGCATAACACCTGGTGGAAGTGTCCAACGTCAGACTACACGCCATTGATCTATAATTTGTAGGTTACTTGGTGTGGTAGTGTACCAATCGATTGTAGTTATGTACTACCATGGATAGACACAATTGTGTTCCCATTTCCTTTGTTTCACCCTTTGAAACCATCAACACACATTGGAGATGATTATCGGCTAGATGGATAATCAAAGGACAGAGATTTTCCAGACATAAAATAGTTCAAAGAATTTACTCTTCTAATCTAGAAGAATGTATTCTTGTGTCACTTTGTGGAGTGAGCGTCATGTTTGATTACTTAGATAGATTATGGTTTTGAGATATCATGAAGCTGATGACACTGATGATGATGATGGTCTTTGAGCGATCTAGTCTATACAATCCGTGTTGATACCGAAAGTGAATGGTATGTTTGTGCTCAAGACCATTACCTATACACCTCCTAGCTAGGAGGGAATGTTGATATTATAGTAGATGGAGGTACTAATTCCACCGTAAACTTTGACGAGGATAGAATATCGAGGAAGAAAAAAAAAACTCAATGAGTTGGCTAATAAACCCTAGAAGACTTGTCGGCTCAAGAAGATAATTTATATTAGGTTATTAGCCTCCAAGAATTTACCACAACAATAATATATACCAAATCGTGAAGATACCCGTGAATGAGAAGTTAGTCTTAAAAGTGCCAGCCGTAATTGGCATAAACACAGGAGGCCGCCTCATTCCTCGCAAGAAGTCCTAATTGCAGAGAACAACTCTGTGCACACCGCAGTTGCCTAGTCTTGTGCATAGGTCTGAGGAGATGCACTGCTCCAGCTGCATCACGCTTTTCTCGAATATATCTTTGGTTAGGGTTTGGACTAACTGATCATCCTTTGTTGGTGTGCTATCCTGGGGAAAGGTGTGCTACCCCTTATTTGTCCATTAGGCCTAGGGTTTGTTTCCAAAGTGATTCTCTGTCAAAGTTAAGGTCCCCTGAGTGGGATGGCTTCGCCTATGGTTGGGTGATTAGGGTATTTTCAATGGTAAAAAAATCAAATCCACTTATATTCTAATAGGTATAAGGTTACTGGTTTACAAGACATCTATTTCTACGTCCTCTCATGTTCCTAACCGTTTGTTGTCGGGGGGTTTGGGTGATATTGTTAATAAGTAGTCTAGTGACTGGAAGAATACACCTATCTTTGTGTCTCACTTTTCCAGACCTGACCTTCCAACAGAACATGTACTTTCTCCTCCCATTACCTCCGCAAAAGATCAATAGGGGTTTTCTTCTCTCATGTATGAGACACAACCAATTTTGGGATGTTGTGAATCCGAGGAGAGAGAATCCTCTTTAACTGCAGTTATGAACTACCTCATTCCTTATCTGCGGGACAGTAATACCCTGGATCATTTAGCTACCTTCTTTGGTAATTTTGTTATTGATCCATCCATCTTCTTAGGTGATCTTGGCACAAAGAATCTTCTCCAAACTCATCCCTCAAAGGAATATTCCTGATCTCGAGGTCTCAAGATTGAATATTCATCGATTAAAACGAGAAGCTCACAAAAAAAGTTATAGTCATAAAATTCTTCTTCCTTTGTCACAGATTCGTCCATGTCTAACAGTGGGGCACTTAGATAGGTGAAGGCCTTAGCAAGGGCTAAGTGATGATTTATATGTCATTAAATATTAGAGGGAGGGATCGAGGCTCCCTAAAAGCTGCCTCGTTTTGTTGGGCCTTGGATAATACACACCCTAATCTAATTTTGTTACAGGGGATGTTGGTCCATGAAAAAATATCTCGGGCATTTATGCTTAAGTTTCATCCTTATTGGGTAACTTGTGCAGTGAGTTAGGTTGGTTCATCCAGTGGCCTCAGTCCCCAGTGGGGATCCACATTTCAAACTGGATTATGTTTCTACTCTGTGGTCGGATTGTGTTGTTAGATCCATTATTGCCAATTAAAAGGAAGATCACATCCCAAATGTCTATGGACCGCCTCTAGAGCTGCAAATCGCTTTGTTCTAATTCTCACAAACAATGGTAATTGCTATTGATAAAGAACCTTGTGGTTGTGGGGGAATTAAACCTTACTTTATCAACATGCGAGGTTTTGGGAGGGTTTGTTTCTTCGGGTCAACTTGCAGGTTTCTTTAATTCACTTTTTCAAACACACAAACTCATTGATGTTCAACCTGACAAAGTTATTTCGACTTGGTGTAATGGAAGATCAAAATATGAGTCGGGCCCAAGAGATTGGATAGGTTTTTGGTTTCGGAGGACCTTCTTCTAGAAGTTAGATTATACAGAAAATGGGTTGAATATCCATGTCTCAGATCATGCCCCTATATTTTTGCAGAAGGAGTACACTATCATACAAAAAGATTTTCCTTTAAATTTCATGCTCCAATGGTTAATGTAAAAAATATTTTAATGATATGGTTTACAAGTTGTGGAAATACCAGAAAAATTTACAGGAAGGAGACTATTAGTGGTGTTTTGCTTGGAAGTTAAAGGATCTGGAATCTATCACAAAAACATGGGATAGAGAAATAAAGGCCCGGGATGCAGTTGCACTGGAGACTTTGGAAGGAAACATAAAGTACTATTTACAGAGGCTCTCAGAACGTACTTCTCTCCAGGAGGTGGAGTCAAAAGTCATAAGACTTGAATCTGGAAGAAATAAACATCTTAAATCTCAAGAGGATCTGTGGCGTATTCAGAGTCGAGCTACTTGGATCCAAAGTGGTGACTTTAAACAATAAATTATTTCACTGTACTTGCAAAGTCCACATAAGAAATAGCAAATATATTTGGGAGATTTGTGATAATTTGGGTACTATTCATAAAGGCTAGAAAGCTATAGCTAAGGAGGCAGTTAATTATTACAAGAGTTTCTTTAAGCCTTCATTACCTGGCATATCAACATAACAGGTTGGAGTGGCGAGTCAGTACCCAAAAATGCTAGATGAGAATGATGTAATGTCCCCATTTTGGGACATTATAACATTACAACATTTCAAAGTGTTGCGGTCTCTGCAGCCAGATAGGGTGGACAGAGAGTTCGGTAGATATTAAGGGGTTTATTTGGGCCTAAATTGTATCGTTCATCATCAGAATCCATTCCACAATAACTCTGGCTTTGTTTCATTACGACATCGATTTCCATAATTTTGAGTTATTATGGGTCATATCTTAATTAAATTCACTAAGAAGGTCATAATGGGCATATTACTTGGAGAAAAAATCTTAGTGTAATAGCTCATCTAATCAAGAGGAAGAGTATTTACAGGATACCATGATAAGAAGTGACTTTTCAAAGGGCTGCAGAAGCCATCGATGGATAAATCAATTTCCTTTATATATAAAATGTTTAATTAATTAATTAATTAAGTTTTTTTTTTTTTTTTTTTTTAATTAAATAAAGTAAAATTCACTTGAGGGAAAAGGTCAACAACGAATTAGGGTTTTGGGAAGTTTACAAAGGGAAGGGTAAAGCAACCTAATTCATTATGCATTGTTATGATTTGATGTTGAGACTTTCTCGGAGAGGAGGAGGAGGAGAGACACACCCTAGCTCATCAGAAGTACTATCCATCTAGGTATTCCCACCGCTCATTTGCTGAGAGTTATTAGGAGGGCGCAATGCCTATGAGGGCGTAAGTCATTGAGGGTTTAGAGATCCAGGTAGAGCTGCTATCCCGATTGTAGATTCATTCCCGGAATTTGAGATCCAGCTAGGTTGCTTCTATTGGGCCATCTATCGTAAGATTTTGATGGTGGAATCTTATAGATCGATCCATCCATCCATTTTGGACGTAGTCATTCCGGACAGACGTTTACGCTGTAATGCAGTGGTTTCCTATCATATCCGGCCAAACCCTTCCACCCATTTCATCATTGGATGATACAATCGTTTTGAGATATATAGAAGCCAATCTCGCATCTAAGTGGAATCCTTTGGGGCTTATCTGCCTGTTGAGGCTTAAACTTCCGGGGTCCGTGATCTAGTGTCAGAGGTCCGATCCGAAGTTCGGCTGCATTTATCTCCAAAGGTAGAGCTGTGGCACATTGATTGAGAAGTTTCGTTCATTCCATGGTGGATTTTGTGTCGAGTTTTCTAGTCGGGTAGCTGCCACCGACATTTCTCTCCCATGGATCACTACTTTTTGGCTTATCTATCCGCAATGCAACATAATCAGCCTTCCATGGTCACTTGTGCATTCTCTTTGTTATTTGATTTATCTCCAAGATACCCGTGAGATCCGAATCGACGCTTAGACCTATATTTTCAGTAGGCTATTTGTATTTCCATGCATGAACGACATCTATGATATTGAGCAGTTGACATTCTATACCTTTGCATGCATCTTTATATAATTGTTAAACCTTCATTATGCAAATATCATGCACATGTAATAACTGACATGAAACCATAATAATCGACATGCAACCACACAACCAATATGCAAACACAATAACCTAAGAACATCTCAATCACACAGCAAAAACGCATCCAGAAACCCCAAAAGTATCAGATCTCGCGAGCATTAGAACAAGAGTAGATATCCTGATCCACTGGATCAGGGATATTTCAAATGAAGCGAGAGAACTTTTAAATCCTATAACATTATTTGAATTGGAATCTATATTAAAGTTGTTTAAAAAAGAAAAAATCCCCAGGCTTGATGGTTGGTTGGGGGAACTTTACTTACACTTTTTTATCTAATGGGCGAGGACCTTCTGGCATTGGTGGAGGAAACCCGGACAAGCAGGCACATAGAAGGAAGCATAAATTCAACCTTTTTATCATTGATTCCCAAAAACAATAAGCCACAACAATTCGAGGACTATAGGGTCATATCTTGTGAAACCCGGGTTTATAAAGTTATTTCAGGTGATTTTAATCGATAAACCTGGGCACTATGACAAGATCACCATCAAGAACAAATTTGGCTTCTTGGAGGGATGCTAGATCCAAGACACAATTGATACTCCACATGAGTGCATTCATAGTATAAAGAAGAAAAATTTAAAAGACCTCATCTTAAGACTTGACTTGTAGAAATCATACAATTGCATCAATTGGGACTATATCAGAATGGTACTTATTCAAGTTGGTTTTGGACTACATACATGACAAACCTGGATCTGGCTTGTGTGAATTTCCCTCTGCATCTTTACAGTTCTAGTCAATGGGGAGGCAACACATTTTTTTAGAAGTGGTAGAGGCATGCTCCATGGGTGCCCGTTGTCACCATTACTTTTTATTCAGGTGATGGAGAGTTTGAGTCTCTTATTAAAAACAAGTCGAGGACAAGGATCATAAATTTTGAGTCTCTTATTAAAAACAAGTCTCTAGAGTTACAAAAAATTACATATTTTATTTGTAGATGATATCCTTCTACTGACAAATTCTTCTATTCAGGAATGGAAGGAAATTGAGATATTGGTTAAGATGTTATGTTCAGTCTCAGGATTAATGGCGAATCAATTAAAGTCGACTGTTCACTACTCGAGACTTTTGGAATCATAAATTTTGTCTTTTAAACAAATCTTGTCATATAGCTTTTCAGATCTATTAGTGGGTTTCAAGTATCTGGGATACTTCTTGAAGGAAGGTATTAAAAGAGCTGAAGAGTGGGTTTGGCTATTAACCAAAGTTGAAAAAATTAAACATCGGAGCTATCGGTGGTTGTCCCTGGAGGGTAGATATATCCTATGCAAAGTAGTTTTGGAAAGTCATTTGATATACTGGTTATCCCTTGCATCGATCCCTTCCTTTGTTCTACACAAGTTAAGAAAATTACTCTACAATTTTCTATGAAACGAGAGTGGTGATACAAAACATTATCATCTCTCTTGGGGAGACATTAGCTTGACCAAAGCAATGGGGAGGTTGGGGCTTTCACAATATTTTTACTTTTAGTAAACCATTATGCCATTTAATTTTGTGGCGAAGTTATAACAAAAAATGGTATATGGTACAAAGTTATAAAGGAGAAGTATTTACATACATCTTAGTTAATAATTGGCTCAGATCCGCTTCCTTTCAACATCCGACGACATCTAAAATTTGGACTAGTCTTTTAAATTCTCCTCATTTGATTACGAATAAGATTAGTTGGAAACCTGGCTCAGGACATTTTGTGAGCTTGGGACGGGACAGTATTCTGGGTCTCGACACCTCTTCTTATCTATCTTCTCAGCTTATCAGTGCGCTCAGACAGAAAAAGCTCATGGTTTTGGCACAGGCTTGGAGATATCAAGAACAAGACATAATCTCATCTGCATGGATTAATAGCTCGGAGTTGGAGCTTACAGGTAATCTATCATTGGAATGGGATCAATATAGGTGGACATTATAAGAAATAGGGGTAATCATATATGAAAAAATGGACGAGCTAATTTGGATCGAGGGAGACTCATCTGGTATACTCTCAGAAAAGAATGTATATGTGGCTTTGTTTTGCGCCACAAGATCTCTACGATCGTGAGGTCAGGAATCAAAATGCGGGAAGCTGGAATATTCAACAAAAAATTAAACTCTTCGTGTGGTTGGCAGTAAATAACAAGATTATGACATGGAATAATCTCCAATTCAGGGGTCAAAGACCTACGATTCCAATTATGAAAAAAGGGTTGTGAAGATAACACACATATATTCATTCATTGTCCCTTTACCAAATTAATCTAGTTTAACATAAAAATTAAATAATAATAATAATAATAACAATTAATCAAAATTGGAGAGGTTTTGACTTGAATGATTGTCTAGCCAACTCGAAAACGAATAAAAATGCTTCTCCCAATCTCGTGGCATATATTTGATGGCACATATGGTTAGAAAGAAATGATGCAATTCTTTAAGGAAATGAGCCATCAATCTCAACAGTTGTTATAAAGATTCTTAGCAACTATAAAAAATCGGTGGTCAAGTTGAATATTCCTCCTCCTCGATCCTATTGGATTTAAGACACTCTTGAGTACCCAATGGCTTTTTTTTATGGAGCGACCCAGGCATATGGGTGTTGCAGCGGAGAAAAGAATATTATAAAAATATTTGCATTTACAGTGATATATGGTGATTTAAACTGTAAGTATGTACAACATGAAGGATGAACTTTTGGGTGTATGGGCAACCCTTTACATTGCTAATTAGTTGTCCATTTCTAAGCTTCAGGTTCTTCGAGACTCCAAAGTCATCATAAACTTGTTAAATAATAAGGGTAATATTTGTGTTAGTTCCTTGGAAGGGTGGAAGCAAAGAATTAGTTTGATGAAGGAAAAATTTATGGCTACAAAATTTTATCATATATTTCGTGAATACAACAAGGTAGCGGATGAGCAATAAAAAAAAGATCTGCTCAAACCTGAAGGTTATATCATGCTTCACAAGTGGTCAAATGATTTGGAGGGCCAAAGATACATCATCAATATCTATTAATGGATGCCTAAGTGTTCTGCTTTTCTTTATTTTCTTCTCTCTGCCTTTGGTACTTCTAGTTATTTTTTTCTATAAGAGTTTTTGTATTGAAGATGTTTGTGTCCCATTATGTCTCCTTTGGTAGTTTTTTTATTGAATTTTCTCTCTAGTTATTTGAAGAGTTGTCAGCTTAATGCTATCTAATAGATGTTTTCTATGTGCTATTTCAATATAACTCATTAACCTAGATGTAAAAATTATAAAAATTAATGGTAAAACCAAATATCTTCAACATCAAGCTTCAATGTTCCCTTCAAAAAAATACACACAATTACTAAACCAAACTTAGTTTATAACAAACAAACCCTATTTTGAGATAAAACCCTATTTTGAAATAAAAATATGGCTTGAATGTCACCAATATTTACACCATGAGTTTTGCATACTTGAATTTGAGATAAAAATATGTGAAACTCATGGTGTTAATATTGGTGTCACATACTTGAATTTGAGATAAAAATATGGCTTGAATGTCACCAATATTAACACCATGAGTTTCACATACTTGAAGTTCCTATAAATTACAAAACTAACTTTACTTCCAAAGCTTTAGTTCCATTTTAATTTGACTTGAATATTAAAAAAATCAATCAAAATTTTGAATTAGCCAAAAGTTAATTAATAAATAATCATTGTTATAAAAATAAAATATATTTTGGGAAATTCCAACTTCATTACATATATACATTAAAACAAAATAACAACCAAAACTTTCACTAATAAAATTGTCTAATATATATAAAAAAGAAAACACTACAAGTTAAACCTGATCCATTATTGACATAGAAAAACATTTAAATAAAAAATCTTTTGTTTGGATTCTTACCGATAGAAAACACTTGATTAACAATCATTTCCTTGTTTGGATTCACAAGATCTAAATCTCACGCGGATACTAGGGTGCATGGTGTTATGATGATACTAGTCCCGCGGAGACAGCTGCCGGTTGGTGTAAAGACCCTTCTTCTCCATGTTAAGGAGTCTTGAGTTCTATTCCGGTCAATCTCCGACACCACGCTTCATGCCACCGATTGCTGATGAAAATGATTTATATCCTAATATAAATCGAAGCACTTTCTCATGGAAAAAAAGGGTATGGTGTTACATCAATCAATAATGGAACAGTTTTTTTGGTCCTAGGATTCTTACCGACTTTATAAAGTATGTGTAAAAAATTTGTCACATTCATGTAAGATCGGAATCTCACGTGATACTAGGTATGGTGTTACATCAATCAATAATGAAACAGTTTTTTTGTCCTAGGAGTAGGTAAAAGCAATGACGTGTTAATAGTGACATTAGCGTGTTGTTGCAGGTTGAGTATGCACTGGCTCGGTTGCTCCAGGTTGAGTATTCTCACACACTTTTAAAAGTAAAAGTAAAATATTTGTCACATGAACTATGTTCCATCAATTCATGAATAAAATAAAAAATGTGACATGTTCCTCGGGACCTGTCGCATCGCAGACCCCCGGTTGGGCCCTAACAATTGAGGAGTCGTTCGATGTTTTAGCTCTCTATGATATGATTTGATATTTGGTAAAAGCAATGACGTGTTACGGCAGGTTGATAGTGACATTAGCGTGTTGTTGCAGGTTGAGTATGCACTGGCTCGGTTGCTCCATACTTTTGATTGGAGAGTTGAAGGCAATCCATCAGAGCTGGATATGAAGGAAGCATGTACAACCACGATGCCAAGGAGAGCTCCGTTGTTTGCTTATCCAAGCTTGAGACGGCCTCGTTGCCTTTAGAAATCCCTAAACTATCTATCTATGTACGCAAGTTCACAAAGTATAATGTATGTTTATAGTATCAATAAAGTTGAATATCAACCCTGGGGAGTGAGGGTAGAGTGCTATTTTTATGCCTATAAACTTGCCAAATTGTTAGTTGTGCCTGTAAATCTGTAATAGTTCATTTTTCTTTTTGAAGGCCAGCGTCCTCGGCTCCACGATTATAAGGCCAGCGTCCTCGGCTCATTTGTAATAGTTCATTTTTCTCATTTTCTTTTAGCCGGCCAGCCCTCGGCCTAATGCATTATATTTACGCTTGAGGACTCTCAACCTATCTCATAGACAGAGGGTGGTTCTAACGTTCTCATTACACTGTTAGATGACAGCTTGAGAGTCCTCCAAACGTGAATAGCAGCTTGGGGAGTCACTGCCTATGAGATAGCAAATGGAGAGTCCCTCCAAACGTGAATAAATGTAATCGTGGAGCCGAGGACGCTGGCCTTCAAAAAGAAAAATGAGAAGGCGAGTTTTATAGTGAGATTTGAAAGCAAAATAGCATCTGATAAGAAATCCAGCGGGCACCATGTGCAAGATACTAGTTATATAAAATATGCAGAACGTAAACGAAATGCTAGAAATAATGTAATAATGTTGAAATATCCGTGATAACTTCACAATACGTAAATGATATACCAAATAGCAAATTTAAATAGCACTTGAACAAATAGCACTCTGGATTCGTGACAGCAACAGTTCACAAAGCCCTTCGAGGGGGCAACCTCCAATCGAAGCAACGCTCCCTAATAATATCCAAGCTAGGGTCTCTCATACCGACTCCATTTATACTAAGAGAAGCATCTAGAGGGAAGATCCTTCTAGAAGTTTAAGCTTCTATTAGGTCTTCTTACATCCGCCTTTATTCTATTCTTATTGAAAGGTCTTATTATTGACCTTTATTACATCCTAATACATTATTCTACTCTATGTATGGTTAGGACCTTAACATGTCCGCCTCTTTAAAACAGCCTTGTCCTCAAGGGCTGGAGATGTGGAACCGCCGGCAGAATGGTAGCCGGTTCCCGCGGCATCCGGCCGGAGTCATATCTTTCCAATCGCACGAAGCACTTCCTTGATGGTTCACACGCAGCGACGCCCTCCGGTCCAAAACTGCTTCGGGCTGTAGCCAAACGGATCCTTCTTCAGTTAACTCTCGAAGGTTGGTTTGAAGCTGGCACCCGGTTCCAACCGACCTCTTCGCTGTGAGACATGGGTGTCAGGATGGAGCTTCGGAAAGGACTGGGCAGAGCTAATCGATATGCAACTTGTCCCACACGCCTTAGAAATGTGTAAGGGCCATAAAAATCAAGTGCCAGCCTCGACAATCTAACGCCCTGAGGGAAGTTTGGTTTATGGCTTGTGGAAATGCGGTAAAACACCGAATCCCTTCTGCCAGTTCGCCGCCCGGTTTAATCTTGATCCGGCTTGTTGCTTCCATTCCTCGTCGCCATGACCGCCCCCTTGGCGGCAACAAGGATATCCTCTTGGACTTTAAGTGTTTGGTTGACCGCCTGGTCCTTCGAGGTACCCCGTAAGTAGGAGAACCGAACGGAGGCTTCCCGGCCCATAACCGCCCAAAAGGAGCCGCGAAGTATCGTGATGTGGTATGTAGAAGTTGCACCACCATCTCGCTTATAGGTAACCATTGAGCCGACGGGTGTTGTTTTTCCGATGCAGCACCTTTATAGGTTTCCAAACACCTGTTGACCTAATTTCCGCTTGACCACGAACCGGGGTTGATAAGCTGAGCTGAGATGCAAATTGTGTGCCTTGTAACTTAAAGAGTTCTTCATGGCCAAAACCGTTTGTGAAAGTTGGGTTTCGATCAGAAACAATAGATTTTGCATGCCATGAAGCTTGAAAACACGATCCATGAAAATTTGATCAACAGTGGAGGTTGTAAATGGGTATTGAAAAGAACATAAATTATAATATTTGTAAATACGATCGACTACCACCATAATGACTAACTTATTTCCTGATTCAGGTAAGCCAGTAATAAAATCCATAGATATATCCTCCAAATATCAAGGGGAATTGGGCTATGAGGTGCTCGATTTAATCGAAAGTCTTTGTTGGTATTGCATACCTCTTTACATTCACCATTAAACTGACGGATGTCCCTGCTTCTCTATACCATCCTAAAAGGAACTTTAACTCTCATATATGTTTTAGTGAACCCCAGTGCCCCGGCCAGGGGTGTAGTATGAAGCTCAGACAGTACAGTACAGTGGATTTGAGCTTTGATTGTTTACTTAAATACAAACGACCTTTTGTATCGTAAGCTCATCCCCGGCTAAGAGTAACTCGGGGAGTCTTTCATACTTTGTTCTTCAGCTTGTCAATTAGATGTAGCTTTTGGATCTTGTAGCCATTCATGGCACACAGCTTGGATCCATTCTCGTACAATGAAGGAAAGAGAAAAAAGGGATCCTTCGCCTTCATATTTCCCCCGACAAAGTGCATCCGCTACTACATTGTCTTTGCCCTTCTGTAAATTATCTCATAATCATAGCCAAAGAGCTAGCGACCCATTTTTGTTGCTCCCGGAACGAAATTCTTTGTTCCGTAGTGCATTTGAGGCTATGATGGTATGTTTTAATTTTGAAGTGTTGCTCCAATAGATAAGGACGCCATAATTCAACTTATGTAATGGCTAACATTTCTTTTCATAAATAGGTTTTCCTAGATTCTTTCGTACAGTTGTTTGCTCGTGAAGGCTAAAGGTCGACCCTATTGCATAACGATACCAATTCTTTCCTTGATGCGTCGTATTCCAACACAAATGTCTTTGTGAAGTCTCCGAGAGCGAACTATGGTGCACATGGCCATCTTTAAATTTTGAAAAGCTTGATCAGCGGCCGGTGTCCAAGTGAAGGAGTTCTTCTAAGGAGAGCCGTCAGGGGTGCAATCTTTCCATAGTTCTTGACTTAACTTATATAATATCCTCGTGGAGGCCCAAAAATCCACGCCAGCTTTTTGAGAGTCTTAGGGTGCGCCAATCTTGCATGGCTTCAACCTTTCTTCTGTCCACCCCGACGCCATCCCTGCCCACCAGATGACCCAAGTATCCGGACTCTGGATGCACCAAAGCACATTTGGACCTGCTTGAGGAAAGTCGCGTCGAGCGCAGTGTAATGAGGACTTATCCACATGAGTCGACATGGTCTCTTCCACGTCTCGGTTATATATGAGGATACATCAGCCAAAGAAAACCAGGGACAAATGGACGTAAGAAAAGGGACGTAAAATACATGGTTCATGCGAGGCTCAAAGGTGGAGGGGCGCTATAATAAACTCCAAAGGGCATGACCGTAATTCGTAGAGGCTATGAGCGCGAAAGGTCACCTTAGGGAATGTCAATTTTCACGGATCCGGTGGGATAGCCCTGAAATAAGATCAAGTTTCGTTGGTGAAGAATTGGGCACCACTCGCCCATCCAGAGGTCAAATGACCTGAATGGGGAATTTTTCTTTGATGGTGAGTTCATTGAGGGCACGGAAGTCAGGTTACATTCTCCAAGAACCTTCTTCAAGACCATGACGACCGGAGAGGAGTAAGGACCTCGCCAGGGATGGATGACTACGGCAAGAAGGAGTTCCTCGACCATTTTTCAATTTCATTTTTCCGCAGTGCATGTATATGGACGTATTTTGGGGGGAAGGCTTCCTCGGACAGGGGGAATGGAATGATCATGGACACCCACGGGAAGGGGGGAAGTCCTTGGGAGTGGAGAAGATCATTGATGTTTAGAGGACAAGATGGCTTGGAGGTCTTGGGGCACCCGTGGGATCCCCCGTAATGGAATGGTTGGAGTTGGGCTATGATACACCAATCGACCTTTTGAGCAATTCTCCATGATGAGAGCCGAAGGATTTCAGGAGAACCTGCAAGGATGCCTTGAAATTTATGTTTGTGGGTCACTTTGGTCAAATTGTATGAGCAATTCTTGAAAGTCCATGAGAATGGGACCTGGAAGGTTCCGGAGCCATTCAAGACCTAACACAATGTCGCCACAACCTCCCATGTCAATAGCAAATATATGAGATTTCCAGGTTGTAGTCACCTCCATTTGAGACTATTTTCACTCCACATTTCATGTATTCCATTGGCAATCATGATTTGGAAATTATTAACAGCATGGATATAGCAAGTTATTTTCCATGAAGGGCGAATAAAATTGTGGGTGCTTCCACTAACAACCAAGATGATGACTTTTCTAAGGCTTGATATAACCGATTAGTTTGAGAGTTTGTGGGGCAGAAGTCATGGAGCGCTAGGGAAATGATGGTTCTTCACAGGGGGTCGGAAGGAGGGTTTTTTTTAGAAGTTTCTGGTGACTCGGTAATAGGGGAAGTGTCATCATCAGCTTCTGTAATATCCTCGAGATGGCCATAAAGAGCTTCTGTCCTTACATTTGTAGCCCGGGAAATATTTGTCATCACGGGCCATAACAGAGGCCTTGAGTTGTCTTTCAACCATTTAAACCGCTTTTTGATTTTGTGAGGGAGTAGAGGAGTAGTGGGGTTTGGTCATTTAGTGCAACCGGAAAGCGGGAAGGCTTACTTCGGGCTTTGAGAGGAAACAATTTGTTGTGCTTCTTTGGCTTTTTAGAAGTTTCCACCTAAGTCGTAGGTCGAAAGCCATGAGGACATGGGTCTCTAACCTCCTCCTTCTGAGGCCATCGATGAAGCACTCTGCTAAAGAAGGCATCGGGCCATGCCCTCTCGCTCAAAAGTTGGGATTAAATGCAGTTTATGAAATTGACCAGGTTCGATTGTTTAATTTGGTCAAACGCCCAAATATTGGTGTCACGGTCGTGTTACCATAAAGCTCTAGCAACAAATTGGGTCCAAGCAATATATCCTGATCCGAAGCTTTTCTCCCATTGCCATCATATTGCCAGTGCTCTTGATCAAGATGGAGAACACCATCAAGTTTGGCCGTGTCATTTGTAATGTCAGAGGGAGAAGTAATGTTCCATTCGGTGGTGGACCTAAACCAAGGTCCGAGCCATCAAATGAAGGCATCAAATTCTATTTTTTTTCATGAAAAACGATATGGATGAAAGCGATAAGGGACAAGAGATGAGTCTAATGGAAAGAAGGTCCAAATAACAGAAAAAATGGATGACCAAAAGGGTTGGGTCAGAAAATTTTGCAGAAAATGATATGGGGAAAGTGATGAGGGCTGGAAGAGATGAGTCTAATGGAATAGGTCCCAAATAATGGTAAAAAATTTCCATACCCCTTTTTTTTTTTTTTTTTTTACAAACAAGGGTTATGCTTCTGGATTTGAAGAATGTTGGCAAGATCGAATCCCAAATTTCAAATCCGAGAGATTTACCTTAGCAAACCCGGCTGGACAAGTGGGTTAATAGATCTCACGCAGATAACTTTGTTTAAATCTGTCATGAGGTTCCCAAGGGTTAGGTATTCAAGGGTTCTATGTATTGCTGGTTTGCCTCCTCGTGCTATAGCTCTGGATAATGCGTATGGGTCCACAAGAGTACTCCGCCCAATATCCTCGTGGGTGTCTAACTATGAGGATAGACCACCCTTAGCTGCATTTCACCACTACCCGTGTACTATGCATTCTTCCCGAGGCCGTTTCAGGACATCTATGCTGTAGCCCCATACTACAGGGTTTCATCTGACAGAGGGCTTCGTGGAATCTAGGCCATCTGGCATTGTGTGTCGCCCTCGATGCGCTACCACTGGCGGTACCAACAAGGTTACAAGGGTGGCCAACAAACGCAGCGCTTTAAGAACTAATTTGTATTTCCGTATGAACTCTTAACAAATCAGCTGGGTTTATAACGCATCCATTGTGATCTCTGCGGGTTTAAAGACTAATAATGCCTCACCCCTCAAAAAATACCCAATAATTTCTCGCTTAAGGAAAGTGCTCGATACCACTTGCAAGATACCGTATATATAAAATATGCGTATCGTAAACTAAAATGCTAGAAATAATGTAATAATAAAGGAAATATCCAAAGATAATCTTCAGCACATACGTAAATGATATAAATAAATAGAAACAACAAGCACTTGAACGTAAATAGCACTTGATCTGGGAGAAAGTACGTCTGCTGTGCCCTTCGAGGCAACCTCCAATCGAAAGCAAAGACTCGCTACAAATAATATCCAAGCTAGGGTTCTCATACCGAATTTCATTTATACCTTAAGAGAAGCATCTAGAGGGAAGATCCTTCTAGAAGCTTGAAGCTTCTATTAGGTCTTCATCCTACTTATCTCTATTTTGCATTGAAAGGTCTTATTAATATTGACCTTATTACATCCCAATACATTAATCTACCTATAAAAAGGGTTAGGACCTTAACAATTCATGAGTTCCAAGTTTCCTGAGATGCTGAAGGTGGAACGCAGTCTATCGTGAGTCCTGGTAGCCATAGCCCGGCAAGATAGTTGATGAGTGAACAACGATCTGATCTAGGATATGAGAAGAAGCAGCAAATATTCTCTGGTATTACTTGTCCAATATCGTAGCAAATGGGCTGCAGCCCTTATTAAATAAACATGGAGATTCAAGACTGACAGTAATTCGGTTAACGTCTTCCAATTATGGTGTGTTTCTCATATGGTCATTATCATTCTTCAAATTCCCTGAACTTTGTCCTGGCTATGGCCCATTGAATTTCTTAGCGATATGTAGATTCACCCTCTCCTAAGAGCATAGCAATATAGAAGATCGACAGTAGTAATTGCTTGAAATGTAGTAATAATTGCTTGAAATTGAAAAATGCAGTACTTAAGATAGGTATCAATATTGCCAATTTGCAATATTTTGTGTTTCTTTGTCCTAATTTTTTTATTGTCTGTATTTTTGGCTCTTTCAATTTAAAGATTAAAAAATACAATCTGACATGTTGAATGTAATTTCATAACAATAATTTTTATATTAATGTAAACTAACCAGTTCAAGTTAATTAACCCATGTCAACAGAATTTTTACATTGTACAGCATATCACGGTGGATGTACAAGAGAGGATAGGCAATGCCACCATCAGACTGGGTGCAAGCATGGAACAATATTAAAATGAGGCCCATAGTCAAGCGCACAACATTCGCTTTCCAGGAAAGCCCTCTAGTCTGCATGGGTCCCCATCCACATTATGTGGGTGGGGTGCGGCATTAATAGAAAAAACATATAATATGTTTTTTCTATTAATGCACACCACCACCCATAATGTGGGTGGGGCATTAATAGAAAAAACATATTATATGTTTTTTCTATTAATGCCCCCCACCATCCATAATGTGGGTGGGGGAGACATTAATAGAAAAAACATATTATATGTTTTTTCTATTAATGCCCCCCACCACCCATNGGGGCATTAATAGAAAAAACATATAATATGTTTTTTCTATTAATGCCCCACTGCCACCCACATTATATGTTTTTTCTATTAATGCCCCCCGTGCTAATAATTTATTTCTCATATATCTAGTTCATTGTTAACTGGAATTTTATAACAATAATTTTTATATTAATGTAAACTAATAAGAAAAACTCATAATTTATTTCTCATATATCTAGTTCATTATGCATGTTATGAACTACGGTTTATTTCTCATATATCTAATTGTTCGTGCTCTAACTTGAATACTTGGGATTTTGTAAAATATTAGGATTTTCAAAATATGATATGTTTATTTTAAGTAATTAAATAAGATAATTTAAAATATGATATTTTAAATTTAAGTAATTAAGATAATATTTTGATGTTTTGAGATTATGATGTAATATGAGACATATTAATCCAGTAACTTTTCAATTTTGTTACTATGTGTAGATTTTATAAATTATTGTCTATATCTAAACTAGTAACAACCACTTTATAAAAGTAGTTGATATAAGTTTTACAAGAGAACTTCTATATTTAGCAACAACCATTTTATAAAAGTTGTTGATATACATTGATCCCTTTTCTACATTTCTAAACTAATGATGCAATCCGCATATATCAATCACTTTTATAAAGTGATTGTTACTTGTTATAATTATAGTTATAAATTTGTGTTAATTTGCATTTTTTTTGTGCTTTTAAAACTATGTCCAAATAAATTAAGTACCATTTAAATTTCCATTAACCTACACTATTTTTAAAAATGAATTTACCAAGTCTAAAACAATATTGTTGATTGTTAATTTTTTCACTCAAAGCTTTGGAAGACCAAAAAACAAGAGTGCTAAATCTCACACAATTTTTTTTTAAAGTAAAAAAGAAATTACTAATGCAAATAAGTTAATTATACATTTTGAATGAATAAAAATATCATAACTAGCACAACTACAAATTATGTGACTCGTGAAAGAGGAGAGACCATAATAGTAAAAGGATAACAACATAAGGAAAAGCAATACATGTCAAACATGTTTTAAATTTTGCATTAAATGAAACATGCTCATACTTTCTACAAATTGTAACTCTAATACTTTACAGAAACCCTAATTCTAATATAACAAAAACCCTAACCCTAATATTTTATACAAACCCAAATTTCTAGGAAATTCTACATTGCTCTTATTACTTTTATTAGTACATTGAACTTTGGACAATTCTAACATCCAACTACTTTTGAGTCCACTAAGCATGTTTCAAAAATGAAAATATGGTTTGCTCAAACTCATTAACCCAAATAATTTATACAAACCCAAATTGTATGAAATTCTACACTCATCTTATTAATGCATTGAACATT
>SNQJ01S0029834.1:59774-69784 GCA_010110895.2 Picea sitchensis
TATTATTATTATTAATTAAAATTTTTATATATAGAAAAATAAAGAAAGTTATTAAAATCTCATATATATATATATATATATAATTTTAAAATTTTATATGTTTGCATGTTTTACAAAGTAATTATAGGATCATTATGATTAGCTCCATATTAGTTAAAAGCTATCCTTCTGATTATAGGATCATTATGGTTAGCTCCATATTAGCTAAGCTATATGAATGTATTTTGAAAAAGAAGATGGACACATGGTTAGAAAGCCATGGAAAAAGAGCTAAAGGCGAGGATTGTTGGAGATGAGTGCTTTAATTATAAAACTGATTTTCTTTGTTGTTTCATTGATTTTAGAAAAACTTTTGACACTGTGCCTAGGACTAACCTCTTGAATATGTTAGAAGAGCTTAAAGTCCTTTTTGAGTTGCAGTAAGGCTATATAAGAAAGTTATTGCCAAGTTTAGGGACACTAAGGGCTGGTTGGAATAAATTTACTGTAATATAGGAGTCAAGCAAGGTTGTACCCTATCCCCTATCATTTTCAGCATCTATATTGATAAGTTAGAAGATTGTTTGGAGGACGCACGCCTTGTTGGCCCGACTCTCGCTAGTATAGTCGTCATCATCCTCCTTTATGCCGATGATATTGTTCTTATGGTGAAAAGTCCCTATGACCTAGGTAAGCAACAACTAACAACCCTCAAGGACTTCTGCTCTAGCATGGGCATGACTGTGAACACTGACAAAACAAAGTTTATGATAATTGAATCCAAAAGGATCACCTACGATACTTTTGTTTATGACAACAATAGCTTGGAGGAAGTGCCTTCATACAAGTATCTTGGAATCGATATCCACAACAAGCTCCATTGGAACTATAGCGTTGAAAAAATGATAAATGGAGGGTGGAAAGCTTATTATGGGCTCAAAAACAATTGAAAATTAGCAGACCTTTGGCTTTGGGATAAAAAAAACTCCTCTCACACTCTCGTCACTCCTCACTCCAGTTATCTTATATGGATGTGAAGTTTGGGGTTGCAGTATATTTAGAGAATCTTGGAGAAAGATATAACATATTCAAAAGAATTTTATAACTTATAATCTCAAAATTAAGGGCAACACACCCTATCCTATCCTGCTCATAGAAGCAAGCTTTTCTCCCATTGAGAGCATTGCTATGATTATATACCTAACGTACACGAACAAGATAAACAACATGGATGAAAAGAGGCTCCCCAAAATTGCTTCAAACTCTAGCCAAAATCACCAGCGACTCAAGAGGGGATGACATATAGATGCCAAATCTTGGCTAAATCATTGGGGAATACAAGAAGAAACCATCATGCAGAATATGGATAATATTTTTTTTTGTAAATAACAATTGTATTTCCTTAAAGAGGCTTCATAGCAGTACACATGGCGAATCTTGCCACCTGTTCTGCCATACATATGGAAACCGGAACAGGTGGCCAACAAGAACAAGCATTCATGTTTTTGTTAACAATTGAGAACAACTGGTAAACAAAACTAGTCCTAAACAACACTGTAACTATAGCCTCTTTGGACTTGGAAACATAATAACAGAAAATAAACTAAACAGTGGGCGAACCTGGGTTGCCATCAACACTGGGAGAGTGTGTCTGTGCAAGAGTGAATATGTAAGGTTGACAACAAGTCAGACACCTTCGCTTGGCAAGCTCGCTTGAGAGAGAATCAAACAAAGCATCCATGCGAGACTGAGGATATCCTGGCGGTGACCTTGGTCGGCCATATCTCGTCCCATTTCGAAGATGAGTTGCAAATGTTTGTCTGAGAACCTGAGTGCTGAGCGTCTCTGGCTCAGGGGTTGCAACAAGTTGAGGCGCATTAGCAAATTGCGTTGTTGCCATAATTTTTTCCTCAAGCCATGTTGGAGGAGTCTCTTCCTCAACTGGACAACCTACCATTTCCGACACAGGGTCGACACTTTGAGGCAGTCGTCCAGAGTTGTATGGGGGTCCTTGAAGGTCCGAAGCAGAGAGCAGGAGAGAATCCAAAGGTACTCGAGGGGGGACCATAGGAATCTCTTCCTCGACATAAGTCATGGCATCGTCTTCGTCAACCCAGTTTTGATCAGACAAGGGAGGACTAGTTGGTCTTATGGAAGGGATGGGAGGCGAAGTAAGAGCCAAAGAGGGACTAGGTCAACGATGCTGGGCCACAAAACTGTAATAGGCCAGCCCACGCTTCAACTTGCTCAGTTCATGTGACATTGGAAAGGTAGGGACGGAAATGACAGCCCAAATGTGAGAACACTAGAGGGGGGAAAAACCAAGAGAAGAGTGGAAAACTGACAACCAAACCAGAATGAAATGGCAATATCCATGCCTTACCTCCATAAAAGCCGCTAAAATGACGGGGAAAGGCTACTTAAAGATCGAATTGATGGCTCTTAGTGTCCGTGTCCCTGATCTGTGAGACCTCGACATTCGATGTGTGTGCTCCATTAAAACCTCCTCCTTACGCAGGTGCACTCCCATCTTTCCCAATTGAATGCTGGACATACTGAATAGACGGGGAGGAAGGATGGCGACATGGGGTGTTTACTGCACCCAACGCATGTGTGCCAAATGTCACCCCATCCAGGAGAAGAATATGGATAATATTACAAATATTATCACTTCTAAGTTATGTGGTGTGATAAAGAATTAGTGGATAAAAGGAAATTAAGATACCACAAGGAGTTTGAAAAGTGTTGAAAAGTGCAAAGAAGAAAATCAAGATGCGCTGGACAACTCCCAACACCATGAGATGAGAGAATATTTCACCTTTGGGAAGAATATGGATAATATTACAAATATTATCACTTCTAAATTATGTGATGTGATAAATAATTAGTAGATAAAAGGAAATTAAAATAATAGAAGGAGTTTGAAAAGTGTTGAAAAGTGCAAAGAAGAAAATCAACATGGATTGGACAACTCCCAACACCATGGGATGAGAGAATATCTCACCTTTGTGACTCTAAAGTGGTTGAAGATGAAAAACGCTTCCCAAAACCAAGCCATTTCCAATGTATTCAAACATATTAACTATAATTTTTTATTTGTCCCATTAACCTTAATATTTAATTTAATTATTAAAATACAAAATTTGTAATTAAATTATTAATTTCAATAATATCAAATCTTATTTTAATAAATTATAAAAATAAATAAATTAATTCATTTGGTTAATCACATTAATTTTATAATATTTAATTTTCAAGAAAATGAATATAATCCAAATTCTTCTTGGTTTTTATAATGGAATATGACGGATAGAATTTACTATCACCATATTTGAACGTATCAACAATCTTGTTTACTATAATTCCTTTTATTTGACTCATAAACATAAACCTTAATGATATAGGATTTAACATCCTACCTCGTAGGAGAAACGAGCATAGTTCCTCAACAGCAGTGGATTCCCGGGATTTGCCTCTAACATTTTCCTGTAATAACCATCTAGATTATTCTTGGAATCGCCTCCTCCTTCACCACCAGAAAAATCTTGTCCGTCGCCAATGCCAAACCCACCACCAACGCCTACCAGATTCATCTCTGCTTCATACCCAACTGATCTTACGCTAGAATATTTCTCCGTCGCGCTATCATCATAATCATACATCTTCATCCTCGGCATATAGCTGGATGGTTTCTCATTTGCAGCATCGCCATGAAAGCGCCCTCCTTTTTCTCTGTCAATCTTGTGCAGATCGTTTTCCGATCGAACCTTACCAAAAGCCGAGGAATTGCAGCGTAGATGAAGTAGCCGCGCTTTGGAGCTTGATCTTCTGTTGATCGGGGAGCTGAATTCTGCGTCTCCTAATTCAGCGAGTAAAGGTGCGGAATATGATGTTTTGAGGATCATATTGGCCGACGGTAATAAGTTTATTAGACGAAGGCAGCAATATGCACTCAGTGCTGAGTACCCAGAGATTGAATATGCCGAGAATTAAGATGAATGAGGTTATCTGTGGTAGATAAATAAAGGGAAAATAAAGAGTGGCGGGTGGGAAAGGCGGTCAGCAAGCTGACGTTGTCCCTGTGCCGTGAACGGGTGCTGGCAATTCTGCCAACTGTTCGGTTTTCAGAGGAACAATTGGCAATTGTGCATTATTCATCAGCTTTCTGAAAGGCATACTTTCCATTTCTCTTCTAATTGTCACGAGCTTCACACGAAAACATTTTACCCGGGTACACGTTTGCGAACCTGAAAACCGCCTTTCCATGTTTGATTTGGTGTTTGCTGGTTTAAAAGCTTATGAGCTATTTTGAAATAGCTTGAAAAATAGCGTTGAGTAATGGCTATTTTCTGTTATTTAAATTGTATTTTTGAATATATAAATAGATTCAGCATGTTGAAAAATTTCTAAACTTTTGAAACATTTCAATTATACAAACTTAACCATTCAAATTTACAAATCCAACAATTTCTCACTAAACAATCTGTAAATCCAACAATTTCTCACTAAACAAAATATATTATATATATAACATTTAAAACAAATATATCCATCAAATGGATTTATACAGAGCCCTGTCATTTACCTTACTTACTGAAACTGCTTTTGCTTTTAGGATAGTATTCACATGACCGAACATTTGAAAACTGCCCAGTAATGCTACGCCATAAATGCTATGAGAATGAAACATCTTTGTTTCCAGAACTTAAAAAATGATTAAACTTCACGTCACTCTTTTGAGTTTAGTTTGTGCTTTTCAAGTTTTGCCAATTTTTTTTTTGAGTATTCCCTATATTTTCAGCTTTTTAAGTTGAAAATCCTACATGTTTTTAACATATTCAATTTTTTTACATATTTAAATTGCGAGAAGCAAAACATTATATATGACTTTGTTTTAAGTTTTATTTATTATTAGTTTTGTTTAAAATTGGATTAGAAATTTAGAAAGATGGATGGAATAGTAGATTTCAGTGATTTAGATTACATATTTAAGATGATGTAGAATTTTTAAAGATGCTGAATTTATTTATACATTCAAAAAACTATTTACTCAAAATAAAATTGCTATTTCTTCAATAATTGATTTGTCAAATTCAAATGATAATAACCAACAAAAATAAATAAATTAGAATACTTAAATTTTAAGCTACGCCATAATACAAGTCATCAACACTAACCAAAAAAAACAAAAAAAACGACTACTATAAACTAGGTTATACTCATATAAATACATTTGGTTATAACTTTAGTTTATTATTAGTCGATATTCATCTGTTTTGCTGGCAATTTCATTATACAATTGAATCTATTTGATACCCTTGATGCAGGTTAATGCCCTTCCTCAACACAGGTTTACATGGGAAAATGTCTAAGTAGACCTTTCATTGTGAAAATTGGCAAACCTTATTGTTGTTATTAACTATTTTATTTTTTCATAAATTATATATGAATGTAGATAAAATGTAAGTGTAAAATGCAGTTGCCTTGGAAGGTAATAAGAAATTGAAAGACATAAAATGAATATAAATAAAAACAAAATTTAGATGAAAGAAATTACTGGAAATTTTTTGAGTATTTCCCTATAGTTGATGAATGGTAAACAGAATAAGACTCTAATTAGAAAACACATTTCATAGATGGTAAACAAGGTCCTGATTAGGAGAATCAAAAGAGTCCAACCTTTAATCAACAACATACATAATACCTCCAATTAAACTAACCCTCGGGATAAAACCAACATAAATAAATATAAACAATAAACAAGAAATTAATTGCATTACAAAGTGCAAACATTTTCAAATAACTCCGCAAATAAGAAAAACCTACAGTTATAACTGAAAAATACAATCCATGTCCATTTGTTAACAAAACATATTAAAGGGTAAAAACAAATATCAACAAGGAGTAGTGTATCTTTGCAATATCTAATCTTATAGAACTCCAAACCACCATGAGCAGCAAAGAGCAGTCAATACTGGCACCATAACTTCAAAATTCTCAATAAACGTGGCTAACAAAAACTTCTTAATGAATATGAAGATTACTTATATTGTGAAGCAAAAATCTTCTTTTGAGTGCAAAAGGATTCTATTTAAACAATCTTCTTTTGAGTGCAAGAATTTTATCAGCAAAAATCTTCTACTTCTGAGTGCAAGGATTCTATTTAAACAATCTTGTTTTGAGTACAGGGACTCTATTTAAACAATTTTGTTGGTCGCTTTTGGCCTTTGATTCTCTCTGATCTTTGAATATCCTCAATCTAAACTTCTCAACTTCCCCTACATATTTGTCTTTTTTCTTGAAAAGACTTTATACAAATTTAATATTACACAACTTTTGATTTATGACGAAGATTTATTATTTTTCCACAATTTGTCATTTTCCTAATATGACTATTCGATACAATCTTGAGGATAATTTTCATGATTATACCTTCTTCGCTCGCAAAAGGTGAGATCGATAATAAAAAAAAAACTGTCTTATCCTTGAGCAATGATGAACTCGAATCTTTTGACTTCGAGTCACTGCTGTACATAGGTAAGCCCTCTTGCTATGATTTCCAAACCCATGCTTTGTAATTCTGGCTTCCCTTCTTCATCGCCGTGTATTTGACACTTTAACACAGTCCATTTACAATCTACTTTTCCCATTCCAACCTCTTCTACCCCTTATGCATCATGGTCTCTGCTACAATGCTTCCATTAATGAATTTAAACCTCACATTAATTTGCCATCCATAGTTTTGTAAAAATAACAAGTACAATACTTACATGTTGAATGAGATAATGAAACCAATGCACTACAATACTTACATGTTGAATGAGATAATGAAACCAATGCACCTTGATGGCTTCGAAACTTCAAACTTCTTGATATTATATGCAAAGCTCAATGTCAATAATTTAATCCACAATGTAGAGATAGCATACCAGCATGCTATTATGAGTGCTCTTGTGAAACAAGCCATTCATTCTTAAGCTAATATAACAGTAAATTTATCAAATGTTTCCAATTTGCAATATGCAAACAAGTGGACACAAGTCTAAGAGAAATTGCATAAGACTGCAGTTGGTGATCATGCACATATTGTGGCAACCAATGCAATAGAAACTTTGTTGCAGCTGGAGTCACAGTATGTGCAGAGGAAGGAAATGGCTAGGGGTATGACACACTGAATGCTCACAATATTAATGGAAGGAGGATCCGAGTAAAGATAAATTAGTCATTAAGATAATGGCATGTCATTGATCTATGAGATGACTATTTCCTTTCTATTACCATCGACAAGAACTGACTATACCCATATAACCAAAGTTATCCTCAGCAAGACGATACCCATCTCTGCATTTTCTTAGTTTATCTTCAGCATAAAATGCTAAATGCCAATCTTCAAACATGTAGGGATGCTCTTCTGGATCTGCGAAAGCTTCAACTACCTTTTGATTCACCTTTTTGAGATCATTATGCAAAAGAGAAACAATTTCTGAAACTAGGAACGAGCCATAACAACACCCTCAGGTACGCGATTGCTTTCTACCAAAAGTTGAATGCATTCTTCTAACTTTCCCAGCATGAATAAACACAAGAAAGAAACATTGTTCTTCCCATGATCTCTGGCCATCGATGAAAGTTTGGAGATCCCTTTTTCATTTCCCAAAGAAGAATAGAGAAGCAACTGTCCATTCATATCTGCTGTGCCACTCAAGCAATCTTCTGCCATATCTAACTTTCCAGGGGACATGGCAAGCTCTGTTGAAAGGGGACATGGAAAGATCTGGAATTAGTTAAAACATCAACAAAGGAGTGATGGCACAAGAACTTCGTTGCTCTTTGTCAGGCTCTTTTTTTGACTCATTTTCTCGATCTTCATTATCTCCCAGTTTCTTATTCAATCCAACTTCTAAGTTAAAGCCACCAACCTCCCCAAAAGGTCCAAACTTGTTCACTAAAGCTGCCATGAGAAGGGCCACTTTGCGAGATATATTAACAATTTACTCTTCCAACGTCACAAATCTCTCTTCTGCTGCATCACAAGGGTTGTTGTGAATGGACTCATTCACCATGGCTAGGGTTGTATGACTTCCTTCTTAAACCAATTCTTGGATACTGCAATTTTCCACAAATACCCCAGAGAATTGTTTTAATACCAATATTATCTGTAAATTGTTGTGGATATTCCACTAGCACAATAGGTCACAATAGATCTTGTATTATGCTGACATTTTTTATTATGCAAATTTATTTCCTTAGATCTCAGATTTATTATCAATAGCTAATTGCTCAAATTTATGAAAATAATTGTAATATGAAATGAAAGAACAAGCGAATAAACACACCATCCACATAAATGACCACAAAATATATCCTAGGAATCTTGAAACAAGAAAAAATGTAGCTGGAATGTGAAGCCTATGCTCCACTATATTTTATTAATTTTTTTTTAGTTATGAAAATGCAAATACAAAGAAATGGGCACTCACTATGGAGTTTTGCTTTACACCGTGGATTGAATGATTGCTACAAAATCTTTTTTCTTCTCCGTTATGATTTCAAATCCCACTCCTAGATGTTTTGCTCAACTATGGAACAATTATAATGCTAAAAAAATAAAACCCCCTCTCCTCATAGCAGTCTGATATTTAACATACTCTAATAGTCATCTAGGGTTAGGGTTTTTGCATGCCTTGACCTCAATTAGTGTTAAGGTTTTCGACCTTTTATAATATTCTTGAAAGCCCGCATATGACTAGTCCCACATTTGAGTAATGGGGGCTGACATGGCATCCACTTGGTACCATGGTGATTAACAAGGTAAGTCAACTTGTGGGAAACATAACTTCCGCATTCAAATTCCAATTGAGGTGATTTTCACACCATTGGAAATGTCTCGATGTGTAGAACAACATCAAGGGGTTGTGAACTATGTTCATAAAGTTTTAACCCCCAAAAGTGTTATTTGATGCCTCAAAATTGGCTCTGGAAGGTTTTGGACTCCAAATCTCCAAAACTGAGACTTGCCACTAAAATGGACTGTTGACCGCTCATTTAGCATCGGTGGTCAACTCATGTGCCATGAAGAGATGCATCGCCAGATGCCCATGTTATTGAAGATTTTTGGTTCTACAAGGCTGTGTTTGGCCAACACTTATTTTTGTACTTGGAATTTCCGCACCCTTGCGTGGGTTAATAATGTAATAAGTCTGCATGAGTCATGTCTAGGTCAGTTACCTTGGCATCAGTTCACTGGGAGAGTTCCTTTCACCGAGGGTTTTTTATGCTCAGGTTATCATTGGGCCTTCTAGCCTTAATGATTTCCCTTGAGTTTTTCTCTCGCACTTTACATATGTCCTTCAAAGTGGTGAACGACGTTGCAGTGGGCTTATGTTTTGGTAACTATATAGAGAATTCATTGTAAATGACCATGCAAGACATCGTAGAAAGTTTCACGGAATTCCGTCGAGTCTAGGTTAATTTTTTTTAATTAATTAATTTTTAATTAAATTTCCCTAAGTTTGGAGGTTTAATTATTTAATTAATTAATTATTTTTGAGCAAATATTGTAAAAACTGGATCCTTGGACTTTTGATAGGAGTATTTGTGCTCAAAAGAAATGGAATAGCACCTCCTACATCCTTGGACCAAGTTTCAGCTCGGTCGGACAACTTTAGCCATGGGTTAGTCCACCTAGAGTGTCAGTCAGTCTATAACAACAATTTTAATTACTGAAGTCCAAACATGACAAAAATGTAAAAATTGTAATAATGAGTTAGATGATGTGAAATGCTGAAATGATGGTTAGAGAGAGAGCCCCTAAGCATAACCTTAGCCTCCCAACCTTTTTCAACCTTGTCTAACCCCTTTTCCAACCCCCACACTCAAAAGTTGCGACCCCCCTAGGGGGATTGACGTTTTTCACTTTTTAATTTAATTGTGACTTGGGTGTGGCCCCCTCTCCTAAGTTTTCACTTCATTTAACCTTCTTATCATCCCTAGTAGTGATCCTTATCACTCCACCTCACCCATACTTGAGT
>SNQJ01S0029834.1:76211-93158 GCA_010110895.2 Picea sitchensis
ACGCCCTAGGGGCTCAAGCAACCAAATAGCATGCATAATTGAATCCACTTTAGACAAATGAAATATCTCAATAAAACATGTTTTCCAATGCAACAATTTTATTTCTCCTATGCAATTTTCAGATTAGTATTTTAAATCTATTGGGTAATGGAGTCTTGGTTGTATGAGTTGGATCCACTACTTCTCTAGGGGTGTAATCCCTTTTACTCCATAGAGCAAGAGAATCCGAAAAAGGTAAGTCTACGAGGGTGTAAGCCCTTTTACTCCTAACAATCTTGTAAAAAAATGACTTATCAAATAACAATTGAGATGAAACTTGGTGCAGGGTGTATGCCCTTATACTCCTCCAAGGGTTTTAGACAAGAATAACACGAAACAAGAAGAAATTACCAACAAATGCAGAAAATTCCTTACCAATTCCCCAAGGTGGCAAGATAAAACCCTAGCTTTACCAAGTAATTTCCATCCACATGTGAGAATAAGCTTCCAAAAGAAGTGTACACCACTTTAGCTCCACAATATACCAATAAGCATTAAAAAACTTTGCACAAGAGAGAGATATAGTTCAAATTCCCAAAGAGGGAGAAAATTTCAGCCAAGTATGTCTTCTATCGAGTGAGAGAGCCATGTTAAAAATGAAATGAAATGGTCTTTATTTATACGAGACCTCAATAATATGTCTATCCACATAATATTAGGGTAAACCAAAAAACAAGGAGGACAACCCCCTTAGTTTTTCCTCTTTACAAATTTAATTTGATTTTTACAAAAAAGAAAACCCTAAATGTGATGTCAAGCCCTAATTGGGTGGCGTTTTGGCACTTTTGGCAAGTCACTGAGCTTGGAGGGAAGTCCTTGGGACTCCAAAGGCCATATCTCCATGGTGTAAGGGCTTCACTCCATCAAAAGGTGCCAATCCTCCAACAAGTCATCACCACCACCATCAAACCCTAGCCCTAGTAAAGCCTAAGAAATGTGGTGTAAGGTCTCCAAAGACAAGTCATTGGGCTAGGTGTCAACCTCCAAGGTATCTTCTCTTGCCTCCAAAGGCAACATCCATCATCTGTCAGCTTCCAGTTTGTGGGTCATGACATCCAACCTATGAGCTTCCTTCCCTAATGAAGGCCCAAGCTAGGCTTGTTCCTCCAAATCGTCCACCAAGCAAGGTCCTGCAAAGACAAATGAGTGTGCCCTCCAAGGGTCTCAAGTCAAATGTATAATGGCAAGTAAAATCACATTTAATACAAGAGCCACCTAATCATGTGCATCAAAACTACCTTCTCAAATTAAATAGGTGCTCAAAGACCTTATGCAACTTGCCAAGTTTAGGTACGAGAGGGTTGTCAAGGTGACCTATTCGGTGAGTCTTTCCTCAAGTCAAGGACTATTTCCTAGGTGGACCCTCTCTAATTCATGTAAATAAGATGGAGTGGATGGGGATAAGACTTTTGGGCATGGGGTTCATGACATACAAGGGTTTGTATTGTCTCATTTATGGGTGCCTTTGTAGAGGCTGTGCTGCACCTTCGTTTTCAATGCAACCTTTTTGAAACCCATTTATTTTCCATTAATTAATTAAAGTCCAGAACAATTGGGTAACTTAAAACTTGAAAGGAGTACCACAATGTCACTTGAAGCTAGAGGTACATAGAGTGCCATATGCATGAAAATAAAGGGACACCGCATGCGTGTACACACATCAACAATCAAGACATCTATATAATGTGAAATTGCTTTTGCAGGTCTTCAATTCTTTTAAGAAAAAAAATTCATTGTTCTCAAGACCTCTTTGGGCGAGCTTCTAGAAGGATAGAATTTTGGCTTTTATCTTTTTCCATCTTGGCCTTCAGGGCCTTCTTCCTATGAAATGAGGTACAATCCCTTCTTAGGTCGGTACACCAGAAAATCCCAAAAGATAAGGAGACCAAAGGGATGAAGTGTGAAAAATGATAAATATGATCGGGAAGGGTACGATGAATCATCAATGAGACCACCCAATAGCAAACCTTTCCCCAAGGGTGACCACTTACTATGGAACAATGTCAACCACCAAGGTGAAACAAGGAAAATAACATAATTTCCAAGAAAATGTTCTATAATCAAAAGCAACTTTAAATGCAACACACTCAAGTGCCTCAAGTATTAAAATGACACTTACCATAATACTTGACTTGTACCTCATGGATCAAGACCCATTGTTTTCGGGAAACATGCTGATGTGGTGAATGCCATAATTATGAACCAGAGAAGTGTGGTGGGTAAAGTGGGTCTCCATTTGTGTAAGTGGACATTGCGAGGCAAATCTATCCCTTGACACTCCATATCTACAACCTGAGGGCCTCAAGACATTATTTCCTAGGTTATCCCTAGAAATGGGAGATAACAGCTGGCTCCTATTTGCGGACATGTACTCGCTGTAGAGTGGATGAGAACCTCAACATCTTCTGGTTAGACCTATGCCTACACCGAAACAACAAACTGTGAAATCTAGGATTGCTTACTCACCCTTTGCTCGTACAACAAAATCAAAACTTCAAAATTGAAAACTAATCTAGAAAAGAAAAAAAATGTACTTTTTCGATATAATACGATGAAGGAAAAAATATGTAAATCAATAATGCAAGTAGAGCAAAATGAAAATTAGAAACGAAATGCAACTAAACTATCATGAGAAATCAAGATGAAAATGAAATAAATCAAGATGACCTACCTACTTACCTGGGCCCTGAAGAAGTCAAGTTCCGTTGACCTAGGGTCAGAGAAGAGATCCATCCACTGGCAGTGGCATCTTTCTCCCGCTCATAGTAGACAAGTAATACTTTCCTTCCTTGGACTTCTTCTTGACGATGTAAGGGTCAAGCCATAAAACATCATTCCTCTGATCATACTTTGGCTCACCCCTCTTCTTATCCCACATAAACGCTGGACTTCCTTCATTGTAATTGATGTAAGATATATTCTCAATGTAAGGATATGAAGGTGGTTATTTGTTAACCATATCCTTAATGATCTTCTCATGTTCCTTGTTTCCTCTATCTTCCTCTTTCTTTAGTATCTTGATTGACCCTGGTTGTTTTCCTTGGAATTCTACAAGCTGTTCTTTGTATTTATCCATCTTCGGAAGCAAGGTATCTATACAATCTTCTTGTAGAAAATGTAGTTCTTGGGGATAATACTCAATGATCTGGTGGGGCACATCAAATTCATAGTCACTATGATAATCAGGGCTGAAAAGATCCATCACATGTTTCTTAACCACCTGCCTGCTATATAAGATCTCAAAAGTGCCATCTCCCATGGGACTGTGTGCATGGGTGAGATCCATGCTGAGAAAACCACCAAGGGTGGTAGCCCAACTCCTCGACAAAAAGCATGCCCCATGTATTTGGGACATCGATGACCACTATATTCATGATGAGGCTGATATGAGGGAAATCCAAAAAATACACTTCGACATCTTCTATGAGACCGTATACCTTCACCTTCTTTGAATCAATGCCACAAAAATTTTCATATGGGCGTGTCGTCTTCAAGCCAAGTTGGTTCATGAATTTCAGGGACATCAGCTTTGCTGAAGCTCCCGAATATAGCATGAAATTATTCAAACGAAGACCATTTGTATCCAGAGAAAGATAGAAAGTAGGGGTATCATCCTCTCGCCGTCCATGATACATAGTATTCAAGATCACATGGGGATTTTCTGCTTCGGTTGGAACCTTCAGTTCTTTCAAGACTTCTCTTCTAATGGAAGGAATCTTGCACATTTCCACCACAGGAACTGACATATTCATCTCACTGATCATGGMTGGGACATCTATGTTCAGTTGAATTTCTTCATTCGTCCATGTTGGTTTTGGAAGCAAATCATGGACTGGAGGTGGGAGAGGTAGATCAACTCTCTTTGACGATTGAGAAGGAGCTTCTTTTCTCRGTTGTGATGGAGCTTGCTTCTTTGGTTGTGGATGAGTTGAAGTCTGGATAYGAATCTTATTCCTTCTAGCATAAGTTAAGATTTCCCTCTTCTTCAATTCTTTTCTTTGATCCTCAGTCATCTAGTTAAGCACTCTAAGCCGACCTTCTTTGGTTCCCCTTTTGCGGACTTCATCAATTCATTATTGCATGATGTTCACACACTCATCATCATCATTCTCATCCTAAAAGTCAAAAATTGCATCTATGAAGTTCATACTGTCGGGTGAGTCCTCCTCTCTCCTGAGACATTCCTCCTCTGGATGAGGTTTTTGACAAGGAGAGCACCATCGTGATTCATCAATGTTGACCATCCCAACGGGCTTCCTAGTATCAAGAGCCTTTTCCCCTTGTTGAGGCATTTCCTTCCATCCCGTAGCATCCTTTTGTTGTCTGACAAAAGGAGGTCTTGGACCAGACTGATTCCTCTCCAAATTTGTTAATCGAGTCATGACCTGATTTTGTGTCTAAACGAACTGAGTATTCATCTGATCAAACTTATGAGATATGAGAGCTATTGGATTTGGTGCAGTGTTGCTTGACACTTTCGTTTTTGCTTTTGACTTGGCACGAGGATACTAAAATGGATCAATCTTGAAGTAGAGAATATTCTTTTCAATCTCTACACTATATTCTTTAGCTTGTAACAAAGTGGCGGGCTTCTGATCCCTTAGTATGAAGCCAAATTGTCCTTAAAAGGAATTCACATAGAGGAGACGAACAACTGCTTCAGAAGAGAAAAAATATTTCGGGATTTGGATGTGTAGCTTATCAAATCTGGTATCAAATTCAATCACTATCTCATTCTCCTTCTTTAATCTGTTTGAACTGAGTCATTAACATTCCGCTATCCTTCTTCGCTGCCCATCTGCTCTTGAAAAACTTAACGAAACATTCATATGTTGCAAGGCGATCGTCAGGAAAACCTTTGAACCACCTTTGAGCATCTTCAGTTAGAGATGTGGCTACCATATTCATTGCCACATCTTCATGTTAGACTCCTTCATTTTCTGTGTCTCGACCAATGACATAGAGGTGTTCTTTAACTGTGATGACATTGTTTCTCGAAAACTTTGAGAACCACTTGTTGGTTTCTTTAGGCATGGTAATAGGATATGCAACAATGGCAATGATATGCAGGGGATTGTAGAGGTCTTTTTACCAAGGACGAGCCATTGGTGCAAAGAGGAGATTATCGTGGAAAAGAGTTTTGACAACGAGGGAGTTAAATGGAGGATTTCTTTGGTAAAACTTGGAAGGCTTCAATCTGTTGATATTATGGTAGTTGCGGGAGGTATTAATCTCCATTTGTGACCTTTGATGATATTAGAATATTTCGGAAGCGAGAAAATACTTGGACATAACCCTAGAAGAGAAGTCGGCTAAAGAAAATATTTTATATTAAGTCTTTAGCACCCAAAAAGAGAAGTCAGCCCAGACATCTGACAAAAGTAGTATAAATATAGGACGCCAGTTCTCATTTGAGACAGATATCTCAGAATTACATAAATCCACTTGTGCGCACTGCAGAAGTCTAGTAGTGCGCAAGTCCAGGGAGCAGTTGTATCTGCAGTCCTGCAATCTATATTTTCGATTTTTCTGGGTTGGACTCTCTGATCAGTTTTGGTTATATTTGCTTGGTGCATTATCCTTGGTTGGCTATTGATTTTCTACCATAATTTTTCTCTCTGTCAAAGTCAAGGTGCTAGGGGGTGGCATTAGTGCCTATGGTTGGGTGACAATATCGCTATATTGTTTATGGTTAAATGAGCACACCCACTTTTCTAACAGGTTATGGGCCCACACCTCCTTCATTCATTCTAACCACTAGAAGGAAGCTAAGCCATAAGGTTATCAAGCTCATTGAAGAACTGCCGCTAGGGTTTCTAGCAGGTGCAATTACTGAAGCATTGCCGCTAGGGTTACTAGCAGGTGCAATTGCAAAAACCCTAAAAATTTTGCCCAACACATTATGATGGAATACCTTACTCAAGGAGAAGATATTCTAGTGTGCCTTAGTCCAGCGCACCTCTTGGCACTCTCAGAAGGCAAAACCGTCAAGGTTGAGATTTTGGGTCAAAATCAAAGTTTGACCAGTTATTAGTCAACATAATCATGAATGAAAAGAAGGATCATCTACACTATTCAGCTCTCACAAGAACTCTTGAAGATGACATGTGGATAATTAACAGTGGAGCTTCAAGGAATATGACAGGAGACCAGACCGGACTTTCTAATCTAAATGAAAAGAAGACATCCCACAAGGTAGAACTTGGAGATAAAAACACCTATCTAGTCGAAGGAATTGGTCAAGCCTCCGTCAAATTGAAAACATGTAACAATGTTCATTTGAGCAATGTCTTATATGTACCTGGTTTAGAAAAGAATCTTGTATCCATATCTTTCCTAGAAGACAAAGGAGAAAAAATAGTCTTTGTAGATGGAAAAATATTATGTTGGCGTAGAGACTCCAGCATAGAGAATGCTAGAGTTATTGGAACTCGTGAAGAAAGACTTTACAGACTACTAGAACGAAATGATGAAGCCCTTGTACATGATGAAGTCAATCCAAATGAACTTTGACATAGAAGGTATGCTCATATCAACTATCAAGCATTACCCTTCCTCAAAAAGATGGATGAAGGAATACCAAAACTACAATATACACATGAAGGAATTTGCAAAGGATGTGCTCTTGGTAAGAATGTTAAGAAACCATTCTCAAGTAGTAATAATAGTTCTAAGGAAATCCTAGATATAATACATTCAGATGTTTGCGGTCTGATGCCATTCAAATCTCTAGGAGGTTCTCTTTACTATGTAATATTCATAGATGATTACTCAAGAAAGACTTGGTTATATCTCTTGAAGACAAAAGACGAAGTTTTTAGCAAGTTTCAAGAATTCAAAGTAGAGATAGAGAACCTCACAAACAAGAAAATCAAGACCTTTAGAATAGATAATGGAGGAGAATATACATCCAAGGAATTTGTTGCCTTTTGCAAATCAGCAGGGGTTAGGAGGGAGCTAACTATTCCTCATAATCCTCAACAAAATGGTGTAGCAGAAAGGAAGAACARATCTATTGAAGAAACTGTGAAAGCACTAATGAAAGATCAAGGTTTATCTATGTATTTGTGGGGAGAAGCAGCCATGACAACAATCTATGTTTAGAACAGAAGTCCCCACCGCATATTGAAGGATATGACTCCGGAAGACGCCTTCTCAGGAAAGAAACCTAATGTGGAACACTTAAGAATCTTTGGATGCCTTGTTTACATTCACATCCCCAAGGATAAAAGGAAGAAATTAGAACCCTAAGGAAATAAGGGTATATTTGTGGGATATGTTAGTGCTCTGTAAGCTTCATTCGGTTGAGAAACGAATGACATAGGCAACCTACAAACCAAATTTAAGGCCGAGAAACTAGCCTTTCCGACCTAGAGAGTGCTCTCTCTGAGACTTCGTCTCTGTACAGGTTATGGATTTTAAACTGTGGTTAGATTTAGTACTTTCTTACAATATCTATGGTTCTATTGGCAAAGAAAGCAATACCTTGGGCTATGGAGTCAATTTTCAGTAAATGAGAGAAACAAATTACGGGGTGACTGAGACTTGAGAGGATAAAGGCTAAGTAGGCACCAATCTTTCATTTTTAGAGTCGTTGTGTGTGTGGCATGAGAGAAACACATGAAGCAACCCAGAGCACCGCTGGAGATGAATTCTGAGTTCACTTGGAAGAAAACACAGTCATCTAAATGGCGAAAACTAGAGCACCGCGTGGTGAATTCTAGACCTGAATAATGTTCCTATTTAGACAAAATATAGATATGAATATGAAGAACACAGGAAGCACGTACATAAAAAGATATTACAATACATCAGGCCACTACCATTAGAATATTTTCGTCAAATCTTCATGACCTTTGCATTAAATTTTAATCAAGTTAGAAAGCTACAATCAATAGTCGTTGTCTACACTATTCTACCAACCAACCTGGCTTACATTGAAAAGATGAAATATATAGGCAAGGGCGTGCCGCTTGGGCTGCCGTGCCCTCCAACTACTATCCCTATAAAATAGGCTCTGACTATTCTTTGATAGATGATCCTTCGTATGACACTTTACTAAGAATAGAAACTGACTGTGCTCAATCATACAGTAACCGACGCCTTTGCCATGACAATTTGGTCATCAAAAAGATTTCATCGTTAAAGAGTGATGTGTCGATGCTTTTCCTTTGACAGGGTATCTAGGCGATCAAGTGCTCTGTCAGAATCCTACCACCCATTGTAGCAGCCTTGATTTCTGCCGCACGATCATTTGCTGGAGCGTGCATGTGGCGGGTGCCCGCAGATTGTCGTAGGTGTTTCCAAGAGGACAACACCATTTAGGGGACAATGCCTTTCTTCAAACTGTCACGTGTGCAACATACACCTGTTCTTTGTAATAGATGGGTTTCCAACGTTGCACGTCGTATGCTTGCCGTGCGGGTCCCTGTCAGAGTCACTACTTTTCGGTAGGAAACATGACACGGGGAGACAAAATTCATGCCACGTTGATTAGACAGAAACAAAGTCGGTCGATCATGCTTTTGGCCTCGTCTGCAATTTTGATATCCGAAGCATTCTCCCGAGAGACCAATTGCGCCTTTTCAGATTCATTACTTGTCTTTTCAAAACTGCTTTCCCTTTCAGCTTCTTCTGCGCACTGGCTAGAGTCGCGTGGATGCTTTTAAGGGCCAATCCAAATTTTTTGAAGTGCTTTGAAATTCTCTCCTCTGACATCCTTTTTTCTTTGTGCAGATGGATGATTGTGTCTTGCGCTTCCCTAAGCTTCCTCTTGAGCCAAGTTGTATTTCCCTATCGGCTTTGTGATGCTGATGCCTCGAGGGTCTTCTTTGCTAATTGCTGTCTCATCTCCCTACTCTCCTGGTACAACTCAACAATAGCGAGATGCGCCTACTTTAGCTGCTACGACGGTTCATGAATATCCGTACTTTCAGTGTCTGTCCTTCTCCATCTGTCGCAGGTTTCTTGGCTTGGACCTTCGATGGGCTCCAGTCGAATGGCGCACATGAGTAACTCTTCGACAACTGACTTTGCGCGCGACTTGCTCAGGGCTTGGGCCTCCTCGGTCTCTTTGTTCTTCCTTGGCATACACCTCTTCTGGGGTATCGGTTGTTGGGGGGATGGGGCCCCTAATGTATTTCTTTCCTCCGCAACCCTTCGTATTTATGCATCTGTGCGGTGAGATGTTACTTTTTTTGTGGGTGAAAAGGAATCTCCTTTGGGGTCCCCGGGGATGCCGACTGCGAGTAGAAATGAATCCCAGTTTTCGCCCAATCGCCTCAACTCGTCAATTACCAACAATTTGATCAGTGAGATGTGAGATAGTTTCTTCTTCGCCTGGTTTGTTTCAATTTGGACGTTGTTCGCCATTTCTGGGAGGCTTTGGTGCAAGAAGAAAGGCAGGTTCAACGGTCTCCTTCCTGTGAAATGCATCAACAATATGATGTGATGTGAGTGTATTCTGTCAGACCTCCATTCATAGGTGAAATATTTTCTAATCACCCTTAGGAGCTCCTGAAAAGGCTCCTGCAGATATTTACTTGGAATTCCCGCTTCGACTTTCCTGTTTAAACAGTCTGGTTTGATGAATTCCTCGTAGCATAGCGTGTCCTAAGGCATGCCTTTAGACCAATTTTTGTTGCGCGGATGGATCTTCGTTGTGGTGGACAAAGTTTCTTCTGTCACTTGGAAAGTGATACCTGTAATTACCACGCAGAACCCATTGAATCTGAGTGTGAACTGTTCCACTAGTTTCATATTGAATCCTTGATTTTTCCTACAAAAAACCATGCATTCGACCTGTTCAAAAGATGCTTTGACATCTGGGTCTTCATTCACCAATGTTAGGTTTTGAGGTTCGGGTCCCATTTTCTTGGACTTAAATGCGACTGCGTTATCCGTGATGATATTGATAGGGCATTCGAACCTAGACAAGATGATGGTGTCCAGAAACTGAATGATGACTGTGTCGGTAGCCGGCCTCGTTGGGACTGCTTTGATCCATTTGGTGAAATAATCTGTAGCCGTAAGTATCCATCTGTGATGTGCCGAGGATGGTGGATGAATCTCTCTTATGAAGTCCAGGCTCCATTGCATGAACGAAGTTTCAACTGAGATTGGTTTAAGCAGTAGGGGTTGTAGCTTTCTCCTTCCATCGAATATTTGACACTCATGGCAACTCGAAACTTCTTTGTATACATCTGCGAAAATGCTCGGCCAATAATAACTCACCCTTAAGATTTTATGCGTGGTGGTTTTCCAGTAGTGATGCCCCCCACAATCGCCTTTGTGGAATTCCCTGATAGATCATTCCGCGTCATCTTCTAGAAAACAACTTAACAATATCCCTCCCAGATCTTTCCAATATAGAGATTTGTCTAAGATGCAAAACTTAGTAGCCTTCATCTTTAAAAACCTGGCCTTAGTTTTACTTAACCCTGGAGGGGCTTGCAAATTTTTCAACACATGAATAATGTTCACATACCAAGGTGAATTGATGCATTTTTGAGTCACCTGCGGGGCCCCTTCTTTTGGAGGGTTCTCCGAAAGATCATTGATGAAGTTTATTCCCAGAACATTGTAGTTCGACTGTGCCATCAATTTTGTGAGCCCCTGACCCTTGATCAGCTTTGTGGGATTGATTTCAAGGTCATATTCCAGCATGACCACGATCCATTTACCTCTTCTTCCTTCAGGGTTAGGCTGAGTCAGGATGTCCCTAACTGAGTTGCTGGGCTTGTAGGCAATAACACAAGAATGTAGTATATAAGTCCTGAACTCCTTGAGGGATTTCAAAAATGCGTACACTTTCTTGTTCATGATATCCTACCTCATGGGAGAGTCCCTCAACGTTCTGCTAAAATAGGCTATAGGCTTCTCAAAATTTTGGTAGTCCTTCTGTAATAGCACACCAACAATGGTGTGTTCCAAGGCGAAAGAGAACATGATAAAATCCTTTGAGAAATTCGGGCTGGCCAACACAGGAACTTTGGTCAGTGCTACCTTGATGTCTTTGAACGATCTTATGGCTTCGAGGTTCCATTTGATCTCATTACGCTTTCTTAGCATGCATGTGATATGTTTTATGGTTTCAAAGAGATTTGGGATGGATCTTGTTAAGAAATTCACCTTTCCTAGGAAGGACTGAACCTCTTTCTTGCTCCAGGGGGTGCTGGTCTTTAGAATTCCTTCTACCCTGCTAGGATCTATCTTTATACCTTCTTTTGAGATGATGTTCCCCAACAACTTCCCTTCCTGCACTCCGAAATGCGATTTTTTTGGATTTAAGGATATGCCGAACTTCCTGCATTTTTGAAAGACCTTTAGATGCTTGAGATGTTGCTCGTCGGAGTCAGAATATAAATCATGATAGATTTGTTCTTTTCCTCAGCAAATGCTATATCCATAGCCATATGAAAAGTAGCCCCAACGTTCATAATACCGAAAGGCATCTTCACATACATGAACGTACTCCATGGTGTCATGAAGGTTGTTTTTTCTTGGTCATTCAGATGCACCATGATCTGATTGTAATCTGAGAAACCGTCCAACATGGACATATTTTGGGATCCAAACACCTTTTGCAGGATGTAGTCCATCTTAGGGAGAGGGTAATTGTCTTTGAGGGATACTCTGTTCAAATTTCGAAAATCTACGCACAACCGTATTTCGCTACTCTTCTTCCCTATAGGCACGAGGCTGGCAACCCACTTTGAAAATCTTAAAGAAACAATAATTTTGGCCTCGAAAAGTTTCTTTACCTCTTTTTCAATTAACGGTAGTAGTAATGGATTTATCCGTCTTATCTTTTGCTTGAAAGGATTTTGATCTTCTTTGAGGGGAATAATGTGCTGACTCACTCTGGTGTCATAGACCTTCAAGTCCTCATAACTCCAGGCGAAGATGTCAGGAAAGTATTTCATGAGCTTGATGTATCTCTGCTTGATCTCCAGACTCAACATCTTTGAAAATTTTATTATCTTTGGATTATCCTGGGTCCCGATGTTGCAATCTTCGACATCCTCATCATTCACAATGATCTTGGGATTTCCGGCCATATCATTTTCATCAAACAAATTTTCCAATGAACTAATCCCTTGGGGATGATATTATTCTTTGGCTGCACTATGTCCCTCCCAACTATCTGGTTCTGAAAGGGGTCATCGTTACCGTGCACCTTTGTGCTTTCATCTTCGTTGCAACAACACTCATCATCGATATGTACATTTGCGAACTCGTCGCTCATTTGGAGAAATCTCTCCACATGTTTGTCATTCTCAAACACCTGCCAATACTTGATTTTATTGGGCATCACCGACCTGTGTTTGAATTTGATCTCATACTTTCTATTGGCGAAAATTGGAATTTTAAAAACAGAAGCCGAGGTGGCCAAGGCCTCTGCAATTTGATTCTGCCTGCTCGAGATCGCTGATAAATTATGCTCCAAGAATTCTTCAAGGAGGTCCAGAACTAAGTTTCTGTACACTCTCAGTTTGGGGTGCTTGGATTGGTATATACCTTTCACTTGGTTTATAACGAGCTCATAGTCTCCATGCACCGCTATTCTCTTTGCAACCAACTCTTTCAAAACTTTCAGACCCAAAATCAATGCCTCATACTCAACCATGTTATTTGTAAAATCGAAGGCGAGTTTGTACGAGCAGAGTGTTGTGCCTACCTTGGGGGGCCTTATCCATACACCGACCCCTACTCCCTCCTTGCTGACGGCTCCGTCGAAGCTCATGTTCCACAATTCATTCTCCGCGTGGTTCCTCGGGTCCATGCATTCTTCTGCTCGATGCACGACCTTATCCTTGACGATCACAACAACCGTTGACTCTTCCTCTTCAAAGCTCATGTCATTGTAGAATATAGAGGAGACGATCTCGGTGTCAACAACGTAGATAAGGTGGTTGTTTGACCGTGTCTTGCTACTCACCATGTATTTTAGCAACACTTCTCTGTACAACCGTCTCTCTTGGGAAAAGACAGGAATTGTGGCGTACGACATATCCATCTGTAGGGTTCCTTTCAATTTCGCGACCCACGACCTAGATAGTAGCATGATGAATTTAGGGGGGGGATGTTGGTGTAACACCCCAGGTTTTGAACCCCCATTCTAAATAATGTATTGCTACAATGCTGAGAGGCCATAGTGGCCAAACAATTATTAAAAGGCGAGTGTGCCCGAGAAATGTAATGCTTTGATCATTATTAATAATAAATACATCGCTGGCTGCTAGACAGACAAGGACTAGAGTTATAGGGGGATATGATTTCACAAGAGAGGGAGCTTGAGGGGATAAATGTTTATTTCTATTTTAATTACCCTTTTGTCTAAGGGAGTGGATCAGTTATGTGAGCTTCTTGGGGAAGGCCAAAAAGTTTTTGATTCCCTAAGAAAATACTTAAACCCGTCCTTGGTCTGGTTGGGGGGTTGGCTCATTCGCTCCTTCACTTCTTCTTTCATTCCATTCTTTCCCTCACACATTCGTTCACTCACTTACTCACTCATTCATTCATCCCGTCCTTACCTATCACTCATTGATCCATTCTCATATATGTCTTGGCTTGTGAAAGGACAATGAACTGCTGAAGAGCAACCATGGTAYCCTTGGATGTAGAGGTCGCTGGTGTAATCCATCCATGAATTGAGGCATGAATGTCTGAGATGCATTGGCCTGTGTCCAACTTTGTTCAAAACTGCGAGTCYTGAGAGTTCCAGCATGGAGATTCTGGACCAGTTGTGCTGGAGCCCTGGAAGGAGAAGGACTGGATGAGGGACTGCCTGTCAAAGAAGGGTGGAGGTCCATTCTCTTGGGTGGTGCAGGCTGGGTAGAAGAGAGCTGGGTACTTGGATTGTTGTCAGTGCTGGGAAAGCCCGTGAGAGCTTGAGTGCTGAATGGTTTGGGAAGCCAAGCAACACTCTGGAACCATCCTTGTGGATTCATAGCCCTGGCTCGGGGGTGACACTGCTGTTGAGATTTGGAGCAATAGTGTCTATGGTTGGGTGGAACATCCTTGGTCTGCAGCTAGTTGGTGTCATCTTTTATAAAGATAATTTCTCTCTGTCATGGTATTATTTATCTGTACATGAATGTATTCCGCTATGTATTTATTTATCGTTTAATTGAATCTTTAGAGTATGCATGCTTGCTGGTTATTTTTGTGCATGTCGATCGTTTCTTTTATGCATCCTTATTAATTTAAAAAGGTATTGCTAAGAGAAAGAAGTCCAAGGGTGGGCTTGAAGGTGGCATACCCCAGCCTGTGGGTGGGCGGGCTATGTTACAGATTGGTATCAGATCTTCTGGTTGAAACGCCGACTTAGTATGGGCCGACTCTGTTGGTCAGAGTCTCGTGGTTGAGATCAAATTCTGACCTTGAAGCTGAAAAACTCAGGAGGAATGGCATTGTTGAGTCTACGCAAGAGCTAGAATGTTAGAGATCCTTTGTAAGGGATCAAAGGATCGTGACCGCCCCTTTCGAATTCGGGAGCGATCGCCACTGTGGGATCAAGAGAGATTCGAGATCGTTGGATCGTAGGGCAGGTGAACAAGGGCTGTCCAATGAAGGTAGAGAAAAAGGTTGAGTAGGTTTAAGTCTCAACCGTGAGATTTGCACGTGAGCGACTGTGAATTGTAGATCTCGCGAAGGTTCAGAGGATCGACACTTCAGGACAAGCGAGCCCTCATGTTGCATGTAGGAAAATCTCCTGAAGTCCAGAGTTAATACATACCGTCCTTTAGTAGAGACGCATGTTCGTGGATCGGCTAGTTCGGAAGTTCGACATCCAAGAGGAATGGAGTGTGCTAGTGTGAAATCTCTTGATGTCTGTCGACCATTGATTCCATAAGACACACGACAATAGATCTTGTAGTCCGGAGACTTGGTACTCCGGGAGTTTTCAAGTCTCTACAAGTAAAAAGTGCCGAAGTCGAAAGTCACGAAGGCACGCAGACCGTCGATTTACCTTCGTGACCTTTCTCAACCATTGGATCAAGTAGTGGAAGGACATGGTAAGAACTTCGGAGAATTGGGTGAAAGGTTGAAGATCGACCAAAGAAAATCTCTGATCGTCGATGGCCGATGATCGAGCGTCGACATAACTAGTGCCAAGTTCAAAATTTTTTTCCAAGAGAAATAGATGATGGTTGAAGGAGGAAGGGGATGATGATGTGTCCTGCCATGTCAGCGTACACGTGCCATGCCATGTCAGCATCCTTGTGTCATTCCATGACAACCAAGTTGACACCTCGGGGGGACGTGTCATGCCACCTTAGCATCCATGTGCCATGCCATGACAACATAGTTTCCACGTTAGCAAGGATATGGTCATCGCCAATAGAGTAGATCAACGATCCATATTACGCCTAATTTGAAATCGACGGTGCAGATTTCCCCGTAGGAGCATACTCCATCGGATGAAGGTGAAACTATCGAAACTTCGAAGAGCGGAGTAAATCCTTACTGTTGACTGAGAGAGTATACGTGGCAACAGATATTGCAGTCAGGAGACTGGCACTCCGTGAGGATGGAGAGTGTGAACAATCCAAAACTTCCAAAGTCGGAGTCTCGGAGCTCCTGTTGATAGTAGATCTAAACAGTGAATGAAGACCGTCGATCAGTGCGTCCTTTGAGTATTCAAAAATTTGATGCTCCGGGGGATTGGAAGTTGGAGTTGAGAGAACCTCTAAAGTTGTGAAGTTTGAAGCTCTGGATAAACGATTTTTTAGCTAAGCGCAGGATCACGACCGTGGTCACATGTAGTTGAGAGTTGAGGGAATAAGGGATAATGGCTGAATTGCTGTTTTCAAGGAAAAAAAATTATAAGGAAGGATTTAGCTCGCAACTTTGAGTTGTGGTCACCTGGGAAGGTGGTTTGAAAGAAGAGCCTGTGTAGAATTGAATTCTGTATTGGCCAAAGGATAACATGGATGTGTTATATGATGCAGATTGATACATATATGTTCTTCAGGAATTGAGAAGAAAACATACCTGTAACATGGTTTGACGAATTTTGTTTATCATATGCATAATTCTAATAAAATGGTCATTTGCATATTTTGCAGAATTAGGGGGTTTAAACACATTAGCTCATGATGCGTATTGAGGAAATGGAAGAAGGAGAGGGAGCCTCCAGCCATCATAAGGAGGCCAAAGGCCAGAATACTAGAGTTGGTATTGCAGAGACAAAGTCCAATGGATGCAAGGGAAGAGGAGAGCATGAAACATTAATAGAAACTGTAAGAAGCCTAAAAATAGAAGTGCAGAGCTACAAGGAAGACAACGAGAGGCTAATTAGGGAGAACAGTCAGATAAATTCTCGAGTGTTGCAGAGCTTAAATCAGTTGCAAAGTCAAGCCAAGAATGGATCGAAGCAAGAGGAAGAAGGTAGGTTTCATGAAAGAATAGATGATCATGGAAGAGCTGGTTATTCGAGAAGTTCTAGCAGAGGTCATAGACACCACTCACCTCCTTACTCAACAAAAACGTTTTATGCATCTAAAGATTCCTTAAGCAGTTCAAAGGTGTCTTCTGTTAGGCACCAAAGAAGGAGACAAGAGGTGGATAGTTTGCAAGGAGAGTTGAGGAAGCTTAAGCCACCCTCCTTTGATGGTGAAAAAGAAAGGGAAGATGATGCTGAAGCATCGTTGCTTGGAATCAAGAGGTATTTTCAATTGCATAACTATTCATCAAACCTGGAAGCCAGGATTTACACCTACCATTTACACGGGAAAGCTGTCATGTGGTGGGATCAACTGAAACAAGTTGAACATATTAATGAGTGTAGGATCACTTGGAAGCAGTTCAAGAAGTACTTCCAGAAGGAGTACCTCTAAGAGAATTTATATGACAAGAAAATGTAGGAGTTCTTTGAACTCAGGCTAGGAAGCATGACTATGG
>SNQJ01S0029834.1:102680-121326 GCA_010110895.2 Picea sitchensis
CATGTTAAGGTCCTAACCCGCACATAGGTAGATCAATGTATTCGGATGTAATAAAGGTCAATAATAATAAGGCCTTTCAATAAAATAGAATAAGGCAGATGTAAGAAGACCTAATAGAAGCTTTCGCTTCTAGAAGGATCTTCCTCTAGATGCTTCTCTTAATAGACATATTTAGTATAAATAAGGGTCGAGGGTATGAAAACCCTAGCTTGGAGATTATTATAAAAAAGCACTTCTCGACTGGAGGTTGCCCCCTCGAAGAGGCCTGTGAACATTGCTTTCTGAATCAAAGTGCTATTTCAGTTGTTGTTCTCATATTATTTCTGTGTTATTGTGGAGACTATGCTGGTTATATTACTGTTATTCTGCCATTTCTAGCATTTTATTTTTGTTCTGCATATTTATTATATCTGGTATCTTGCACTAGGAGGTTCTTGATTCCCCACGAAAATACTTAAACCCGTCCCTAGTTTGGTTAGGGGGTTGGATCGTTCACTCCTTCACTTCTTCTTTCATTCTATTCTTTCCATCACACATTCGTTCACTCACTTACTCACTCTTTCATTCATTCCATCCTTACCTATCACTCGTTGATCCATCCTCATCCATGTCTTGGATTGGGAAGGGAAAACGAACTGTTGAAGAGCAGCTATGGTATCCTTGGCTGTAGAGGTCGCTGGTGTAATCCAACTATGACTTGAGGCCTGCATGTCTGAGATGTGTTGGCCTATTTCCAGGTTTTTTCACAGCTGTGAGTCCTGGGATTTCCAGCATGGAGATTCTGGACGAGTTGCATTGGAGCCCTGGAAGGAGAAGGATTGTCTGAGGGATTGTGTGGCAAAGAAGGGTGGAGGTCCATTTTCTTGGGTGGTGCAGACTGGGTAGAACAGATCTAGGTACTTGGATTGCTGTGAGTGCTGGGAAAGACTGTGAGAGATTGAGTGCTGACTGGTTTGGGAATCCAAGTAACACTCTGGAACCGTCCTTGTGGATTCATAGCCCTGGCTCGGGGGTGACATTGTTGTTGAGATTTGGAGAAGTAGTGTCTATGGTTGGGTGGAACATCCTTGGTTTGCAACCAGTTGGTGTCATCTTTTATAAAGATAAGTGCTCTCTGTCATGGTATTATTTTTTTGTACATGAATGTATTCCATTGTGTATTTATTTATCGTTTAATTGAATCTTTAGAATATGCATGATTGCTGGTTATTGCTGTGCATGTCGTTAGATATTTTATTTTATGCGTCCTTATTAATTTAAAAAGGTATCGATAAGAGAAATAAGTCCAAGGGTGGGATTGAATGTGGCATACCATGACCTGTGGGTGGGCGGGTTATGTTACAGTCAGCCACAACCATGTCCATAACTATATTCTTAGAAGGGATTTGGGATAACAAACCAGATTCTTAGAAGGGATTTGGGATAACAACACAACCAAATCTTTGATAAGACCCCATTTCACTTTCCTTGAATCGAAAGAGAAAAGATCCTCATAGGGCCTAGTGATTTCCAAACCTAACTCGTCCATGATCACTTTGGGCATGAGGTTGTGCGACGTGCATGAATCCAACATGCCATTATGCAAAGTCATGTCATGGACCTTGAGGCTGACATAGAATGGGGGAACGTCCTTAGTATCGCCTGTTTCCTCCACATGCGAACCAAACAAAATGGCAGGGTGGTCATCCTGGATGTTCAGGGTGTTGGGAGTCTCTCCCATATTTAACATTTTAATAATATGATCTCGATATTCTCCTTTCTTGATGAGCTCATTGAAAGGGATGAATATTTTAATTTTGGCCATTTCATTCTCAAATTTAAAAGGGGGGAGAACTTTTTCTACCTCCTTGATGCCTGTCTCCCGCCTTGTTTCTGGCACTTTCCTTAGAACCTCCTCCTTTGACTTTCCCTTTTCAGTGGCATCCTTGGTCAGGTTGTCTTTATTTGGTCAGCTCATGGAAGGGGTATCCACTTGGGGTTCCCTTATGGGATTTATCTGTTGAGGTTCTGTAGACATCTTTCTGCTCCTGAGGTTGTATTGCTTTTGGAACTGCATGATGGCATTGTGATAACCCTTCTTGAATTCCTCCGTTTCCCAAGACAACATGTCATATGTCTCCAACATCATATCATCATTTTCTCTCATGTATTGATCGTGTTCTCCCTTTGTTAAAAACATGCGTGTGTCCATGTCGTCGCAACAATGCATTTGATCTTGGATCATCTGATTAAAATCTTCGTCCACTTAGTTGTTCTGGAATGAGGGCCTTATTTGTTGATCACCCTAGTCTCTCTGTTCCCTTTGCCTGATCTGCGGGACCAAACCTCTTTTAAGGTTCTGATTTTTGGGTTGGAGATCATGTTGTTCTCGGGCGACAGGCTTGTTTCCCATAGACATTCTTTCCATCAACTTCTCCATCGTCTTCATCATTAAGTCAAACTTGTCATTTGAGGGTGGAGAAGTCAATGGTTGCGCATCTCCTTGGGGTTTCTTCCTGCCTCTGTTGAATCTTTTTTGATCTTTTCCGATGCCATTAGGTTTACCTCGACTTCTATTGCGTCACTCATCATGGCATCCAAATTAGTAGATCTTCTTTCCCTAAAAAACAAAGCGAAATTACTATCAAAGGAGTCAGCGTATCAAAGCTGCATGACCCCAGGAGGTGGCTGGACTTCTGCGGGGATTGAGTTGTAGAACTTCAGGAAACAAGATGAGAACTCTTGCACTGTCTCCTTCGACGCTCTTTTCATATTGTTGTATTGCGTTAGTAGTTGCAAGGGATTCTTTTTGTCTGCCCATCTGGCAAGGAATGATGTCTCAAATGCGCCGAAGTTTAGGACGCTTGTTGCTGGAAGTTCCTTAAACCACTTCTTAACCTCCCCTGAAAGACTCTACGCGAACAACCTCATTTTCGCGTCTTCATGGTCTACCTCTTCTAGATCAACAAAATCAGTGAACCAATCCAAGTGCTTTTGGGCAGAGATGTTTCCCTCAACATCATACAATTTGATCCTCTGGTTGTAGTTCAGGGGAAAATCATGTAGTTGGGCTGGTAGGGTGAGGGGGGTGAATCTGGTGGCCATTTCTCAAGGGGGATTCGAGATTTGCAGGATGCTCTGAGTGCGGACTATGGCAACTTGCAAGATTTTGTCTGGTATCAATGATCGAAACCTCTTCTCATCGAAGACTATATCATCCAAGTTGGTTTCAGATTTAGACCTGAACAAGGTATGTTCGAACATGGCATCAAAATCAAGGTCATCAATGCTTTGTACACTGTCCTTGGGTAAGGACAAGTTTCTGTCCAGGTAATAGAACGGGTCTGGTGTCTTCTCTCTTGCCTTGCGCAAAAGTTTCTCGAGATCACACATAGGATGTACAGGGTTCGGGTCAGGATTGGCTCTGGTATAAATTATTTTTGGAGCCAGGATTTTTGAGTCACGCTACTCTGTGATACTAGTCTCTTTTACTAGAGTCGTTAGGGTAAAGGTTTTAGCCAATGTAGATGTTTGGCCCACTGTTACCCTTAGGGGTCAAAAATATAGCTTTAGTCATTCTCCCAGGTAAAGTTTCATTCAATTCTGTCCCCGACAACGATGCCAAAATGTTAGCGTTTTTTAAACTTCGTTTGATTGAGAAACGAATGAAAAAGACAACCTACAAACCAAGTTTAAGGTGAAGAAACTAGCCTTTCTGACCTAGAGAGGGCTGTCTCTGAGACTTCATCTATGTACAAGTTATGGATTTTAAACCGTGGCTAGATTTAATACTTCGTACAATATATTTGGTTCTATTGGCAATGAAAGAAAGACCTTGGGCTATGGAGTCAATTTTCAGTAAATGAGATAAACAAATGACGGGGTCACTGAGACTTGATAGGATAAAGGCTAAGTAGGTAACAATATTTTAGTTTTAGAGTCATTGTGTGTGTGGTGGGAGAGAAACACATGAAGCAACCCAGAGCACCACTGGAGATGAATTTCGAGTTCACTTGGAAGAAAACACAGTCGTCTAAATGGAAAAATCTAGAGCACTGAGCGGTGAATTCTAGACCTGAATAACGTTCCTATTTAGACAAACAATAGATATGAATATAAAGAACACAAGGAGCACGTACATAAAGAGTTATTACAATACATCAGACCACTACCATTAGAATCTTTTCATCAAAGCTTCAGGACCTTTGCATTAAATTTCAATCGAGTTAGAAAGCTACAATCAATAGTTGCTGTCTACACTATTTTTCCAACCAACCTGGCTTACATTGAAAAGATGAAATATATAGACAAGGACATGCTGCCTGGGTTGCCCTGCGCTCCAACTACTATCCCTAGAAAATAGGCTCTGTCTATTCTTTGCTAGATGATCCTTCGTATGACACTTTACTAAGAATAGAAACTGACTGTGCTCAATCATACAATAACCGATGTCTTTTCCATGATAGTTCGGTCATCAACAAGATTCTATCGTTAGAGAGTGACGTGTCAATGCTTTTCCTTCAATAGGGTATCTGGGCGATCAAGTGCTCTATCAGACTCCTACCACCCATTGTAACGGCCTTGATTTCTACAGCGTGATCATTTGCTGGAGCGTGCATGTGGTGGGTGCCCGCGGATTGTCGCAGGTGTTTCCAAGATGACAACACTAGTTAGGGGACAATGCCTTTCTTCAAATTGTCACGTGTCCAATGTACACCTGTACTTTGTAATAGATGGGTTTCCAACGTTTCACGTCATATGCTTGCCACACGGGTACCTGTCAGAGTCTCTACTTTCCTGTAGGAAACGAGACACGGGGAGACAAAATCTGCTCCACGTTGAGAAGACAAAAACAGAGTTGGTCGATCATGCTTCTGGCCTTGTCTACAATTTTGATATTTGAAGCATTCTCCTGAGAGACCAATTGCGCCTTTTCAGATTCATTAATTTTCTTTGCAAAACCGTGTTCCTTTTCAACTTATTCTACGCACTGGCTAGAGCCACGTGGACGTTTTTTAGGGTCGGTCCACATTTCTTGAAGTGCTTTGCAATTCTCTCCTCTGACATCCTCTGTGCTTTGCGTAGCTAGATGATTGTGTCTTGCACTTCCCTAAGCTTCCTCTTGATCTAAGTCATGTTTACCTCTCAACTTTGTGATTCTGATGCCTCGAGGGTCTTCTGTGCTAACTGTTGTCTCAGATCCCTGTTCTCCTGGTACAAATCAACAATAACAAGTTGCGCCTGCTTTAGCTGCCGCGACAGTTCACGAATATCTATACTTTTAGTGTTTGTCCTTCTCCGTCTACCGTAGGTTTCTCGGCATGGACCTTTGACGGGCTCCAGCTGAATGGCGTGCATGAGTAACTCTTCGACGACCGACTTTGCGCGTGACTCGCTCGGGGCTTGGGCCTCCCCGATCTCTTTGTTATTCCTTGGCCTTCCCCTCTTCCGGGGTATCGAATGTTGGGGGGATGGGGCCCCCAATGTCTTTTTTTCCTCTGCAACCCTTCTTATTTCTGCTTCTGCGCTGTGATATGTTACTTTTTCTGTGGGCTAAAAGGAATCTCCTTTGGGGTCCCCTGGGATGCCGCCTGCGAGTAGAAATGAATCCCAGTTTTCGCCTAATATTCTCAACTGCTCAATTACCAAAAGTTTGATCAGCGAGACATGAGATAGTTTCTTCTTCAGTTGGTTTGTTTCAATTTGGACGTTGTCCGCCATTTCTTGGAGGCTTTGGTGCAAGAATACATGCAGGTTAAATGGTCTTCTTCCTGTGAAATGCATCAAAAATATGATGTGATGTGAGTGTATTTCGTCAGAACTCCCTTCACAAGTGAAATATTTTCTAATCACCCTCAGGAGCTTCTGAAAAGGCTCCCGCAAATATTTACTTGGAATGGCCTCTTCGAATTTCCTGTTTAAATAGTCTGGTTTGATGAATTCCTCTTAGCATAGTGCATCCAAAGGAATACCTTTAGACCACCTTTCGCTGCATGGAGGGATATCCGTTGCGGCTGACAGAGTTTCTTCCATCACCTAGAAAGTGATCCCTGCAATTACCACGTGGAACCTATTGAATCTGAGTGCAAACTATTCCTCTAGTTTCACATTGAATCCTTGGATTTTCCTACAAAAAACCATGCATTCGACTTGTTCAAAAGATGCTTTGACATCCGGATCTTCATTCACCAATGTTAAGTTTTGAGGTTCGGGCCCCACATGTTTGCCACTTTGCGCACCTTTCCTTATGTTCTGGGATGTTTCCATGGTGCAATGTGTATTTGTTCTACATGCGGTGGATTTATCACAAACCCAAGGCAATAATCTTGATTGACCCGGGTCTGTGACACAACTGATGGCAATCGACTTTTCTGCAACGCGAAACTCAGGGCTCGCGGGAAGAACCACAGATAGTGCATAAACTTGGCCGGTGAACAAAATACATGCAAATCAACTAGAATTTATAACTGGGTGGGTGAGAGATGGAATATTTCCAGGGGACATTGAATCCATAGTGACTAGAATTTTTGAAGCGGGCCGAAGATTTGCGCAGCACATCCGCGCGACGGGTACACTTCGGGGCGTGTAAAGTACAAATGATAAGAGATGTAGAGTATACATGATATGAGCGTCGTGATTTTTCATCCTTTCTGATTTCATGATGAGTTGATGATGGTCATTGCATCTGCCGACGTGAATCCTATTTAACAACTTGCCTCAACCTATGGCATGCAAAACCTCCTCTTTTGACAAGACCCAAATATTTGGGAAAAGACCTTTACCACTTACACATGTTTGATTTTGACTTTCCCTCCTGAATCCAAAGGAAAACCGACCACTTTTTGGCTTTGACCCATTCGTTGTTTGGTACCTGATCTCACACGCTTGGACACATAGACCATGACTTGACTAAGACTGACTCCAACTGAAAAAATGATGACGCCAACAGAATACAGTGAATCATTCAAAGCCTATAGAATCTATATCCTGGAACAACATAAGGTCGAAATCAACAGAGACATAACCTTCAATGAAAATATGGCTTTCAAGAAATCCATAGAAGAAACTATAGAAGAAGAAGAGTATGAAGAGTCGAAAGAAGAAATCACATGTCTCCCGGAAAGTCAGAATGAAGAAACAAAACAAATTGATCATCCGATGCAACCATCTGAACCTATTGTATTAGTCATTGTACCAAAAACCAAGAAATGTCCAGCTTGGCTTGAAGCTACTCTACAAGAAGCAGAAAGACTCAAAGCCCCAAGTGGTACCTTCAAAAAAAGAAAAAATCCCAAAAAATTCTCCAGCTATGCAACATATACGACAAAGCTTATAAATGAAGAACCCACCACATTTGAAGAGGCAAATCAGAAGAAACAATGGAAAGAATCCATGACATAAGAACACCAGTGCATCATGAAAAGTGATGTATGGAAAATTGTGCCTAGACCCAAAGAAAAATTAGTAGTAACTTCAAAATGGGTCTATAAGATCAAACATGCAACAAACAAAAGCATGGACAAATACAAAGCAAGGTTCATAGCTAGAGGGTTCTACCAGAAGGAGGGAGAATAATATGATGAGACATTTTCTCCTGTTTCCAGATATACTAATATTAGAGCCATTATGTCTATTACTGCTTCCATGGATGAAGTTTACATCAGATGGATGTAAAGACAAGTCTTCTCAACGTAGCAATTGAAGAAAAAGTATACATTGAACAACCTCAAGGATTTGAAGTACACTCCAGAGACACTCATGTTTGCATATTAAATAAATCCCTGTATGGACTCAAGCAAGCTCCAAGAGCTTGGTATGCTAGAATAGACAACTGCTTAATAAGACTAGGTTTCTCCAAGAGTCATGCAAATCCAAACCTCTACTACAAATTCGTGAACAATGTACCTATGATTCTACTACTATATGTCAATGATTTATTCTTGACAAGTGAAGAGTCTCTCATCAACCAGTGTAAGAAGGAACTAGATTTTGAGTTCGATATGAGAGACCTCGGTCTCATGCATTACTACTTAGGACTAGAAGTATGGTAGAAGCATGGTGAAGTATTCCTTGGATAAGGAAAGTATGTAGTAAAGATTCTTCAGAAATTTGGAATGATGGATTGCAAATCCATGGATACTCCTATGACCACAGATATAAGAAAAGTAAGAGACTCAGATTCTGATCCAGTAGACCCGTCCCTATATCGGAAATTGATTGGGTCGTTGATGTATTTAGTGAATACTAGACCAGATATTTGCTTTGTTGTAAACACCCTAAGCCAGTTTCAGGTGGAACCCAACCATGAGCATTGTATAGTTGCAAAGCATGTTCTAATATATATTCGTGGGACGCTAAACTATGGTTTAAGATATACCGCATCCAGTGATATACAACTTCATGGATTCACAGATTCAGATTGGGTAGGGAGTGAATAAGACAAAATGAGTATTTCATGGATGCGTTTCAGCTTGGGCTCCGCTATGATATCTTGGGGCAGCAGGAAACATAAGTTCGTCGCACTCAACACAACAAAAGAAGAATATATCGCAACATGTGAGGCATGTACAAAAGTAGTATGGATAAGAAATATGATTTCTGGATTATTTGACCAGGTTCCAGATTCGACCATAATATACTATGACAATCATAGTTGTATAAGGCTATCCAAACACCCAGTGTTTCATGAATGGTCAAAACACATTGAGATCAAATACTACTTTATTTGAGATAAAGTCTAGGAAGGAGAAGTGAAGCTCCAATATATCCCTACAAACCAACATACAACATATATTTTGACAAAGCCTCTATCCATGATAAAGTTTGCATACTTACGAGACGAATTGAGGATCGTGGAAATAACTCCCTTAGTTGAAAGGGAAGATATGGCTCTCCAGGTTGGGAGGGAGCACTGATATATCATTGATTTATGGACAATAATTTTTCCATCTTGGAAAATGGTATAGGATGGGCAGTTCCTTTCTAGTTCGGAAAGTGGTTTGAGATTTCTGACGGACATGCATTTTCCAGTTCGGACGGCCATTTTCGTAATGAAAATGGTTGAATAGATTGTTGATGTACCATAGACAAAGATTCCCCTTGTGTCCAGTGTGGGGAAATGGTTTAGGATAGTATTTCTTATTGGAAGTCACTCTCAGTAGTGGTCAAGTAGAATGGTCTGCCTCTCCTGGTAGTCATTCTTTTGAAGTTCATAGTTGTGAGCAGTTTCAAAGAATTGTCTGTTTTGGAGGTTGGTGTAGGACAATCATTTCCTTAGGAAATGGTCTAGATAGTCATTCCCTAGGGAAGACTAATTCTATCTAGGTTTCACTTTGTTTAGTTCCGGAGGAATGGCCCAGTTAGGTGAATGGTCTAGGTTCAACAATCAGGGACATGCATTCCCTAACACAGACTCATTCTCTCCAGGTTTCACTTTGTTTATTGCTGGAGGAATGGCCTAGTTAGGTGAATGGTCCAGGCTCATAAATCAGGGACAATTATTCTTCCATGCTTGGGAAGAATAGTCCAGATAGCCCATGGTTGATGCTTTTACTGTATGAGGGAATATTCTCTTCTAGATCTCACAAGATGTGAGTGGAAGAATGGCCCAGATGACTCAGTTTATATCATGATATTTTTTCTGTGCAGGTTGATATCAGATGATATGATTTCTATGGAGACTGTATGTCTCTGGACAATAGATGTATGCTACTATGGTGGATGTGTTCCACCAGTTATGACTGTGTGTCACTGATTAAGTATTCGTGTGCTACTTGGTGTGGTTGTGTACCACTGGATAATAGTTATGTACTACTATGGATAGACACACTTGTGTTCTATCAGATAACATTGTACTAATTGTCATGAAGATTATCCAGTTCGATAATGATGACGATGCTCATGATTCGATCATGAGATAACCTGTGTGGCTATAATTATGTTACTGGTTGAATGGTTTGTTTGTGCTCAAGACCATTACCAGTTATACCTCCCTAGATAGGAGAGAGTGTTGATATTATGGTAGCTGTGGGAGGTATTAACCTCCATTTGTGACCTTTGATGATATTAGAATATTCCGGAAGCGAGAAAAGTCTTGGACATAACCCTAGAAGACAAGTTGGCTAAATAAAATATTTTATATTAAGTCTTTAGCACCCATAAAGAGAAGTCGGCCTAGACATCCTAGCAAAACAAGTATAAATATAGGACACCAATTCTCATTTGAGACAGATATCTCAGAATTACAGAAATCCACTTGTGCACACTGTAGAAGTGTAGTAGTGTGCAAGTCTATGGAGCAACAATAGCTGCAGTCCTGCAATCTGTATTTTTGTTTTTTTTGGGTTGGACTCTTTGATCAGTTTTGGTTATCTTTGCTTGGTGCAATAGCCTTGGTTATCTATTGATTTGCTACTAGAATTMTTCTCTCTTTCAAGGTCAAGGTGCTCGGGGGCGACATTAGTGCCTATGGTTGGGTGACAATATCGCTATATTKTCTATGGTTAAACGATTACACCCACTTTTCTAACACAATCTTCTAGGGGGAAGGGTCTTTTGGGAAGACAAATTTTGAGGTGGTGGAGTTGCTAGATGATTTTTAACTCATCAAGGAAAAAAAGGGAAAGGGAACTTCCCTCAAGTGGAGTCTCCAAGCAAGCTAGGGGTAAAGGCTTTGGGATCAAATCTTTCCAAAGTGTCGTTAGGGCATGTAAGAGGATTCAAAATCCTCCTTGGAAATGACGTGAAAATGTTATTGCACAGATTGTAGGCTGGGAAAATCTCAACCCAATTCAAAAATGTGGGACAACTGTGAGAGTATCTACCCATTGTCACCTTAGATAGATACTCCTATCACTTTAGTGAATTAGAAATCCTACACAAGGGGGGAATTTCGGTGAACCTAGGGGAAATGAAACAGAAAGTGATATAATGGAAGATGAAACCCCTATTGGTGAAAGTAAGAAGTAGAAAATGGCTTGGGTAAGAGTCTTGTTGGTAAAGGTAGGTTTCCAAAGTAAAGTATACCTTCAAAAGAGTATTATACCTACCCAAGACAAGACAAAATATAGATATACAAGCCAAATAATCAAATGGACAAGCAAATGAAGCTTGCTATCCTATATTGCAGTAGTAAACGAGAATATATATCAACAAGTAAACGATAAGATTAGCTGAAAAAATTATCACCAAAAGTCCAGTAAATGATGTAAGAGACTAAGCTAACAATTAGTAGTTTAACTGTAGGAAATAGAACAAGAATTTAGTGACAATAGAAGGTTGTTAGATGATGTTATCAACAAGTTATTATAACAACCAAGAGGCTCTAGAAAATTTTTGCTACAACAACAAAATCCAACCACTAAAATGAGCAAGTAAACCACCCAAAAGATAACCAACCTGAAGTAGATTAAGTGTAGTGGCTTCCAAGAAAACTTGAATGGTTGAAAAGTGAATAAGAGAAAGATTTTAAGTAAGTTTTCTGCAGCCCTAATGGTTGTAGCATAAATTTATTACAACAGCAAGAAGTACTTAGCCAAGCCAGATGCCCTAGAGGCTCAAGCAACCAATAGCATGCATAATTGAATCCACTTTAGACAAATGGAATATCTCAATAAAATACGTTTTCTAATGCAACAATTTTATTTCTCCAATGCAATTTTCAGATTAGTGTTTTTAATCTATTGAGTAATGGATTCTTGGTTGTATTAGTTGGATCCACTACTTCTCTAGGGGTGTAATCCCTTTTACTCCCTAGATCACGAGAATCCAACAGAGGTAAGTCTAGGAGGGTGTAAACCCTTTTAATCCTCCTAGCAAACTTGTGAAAAAATGACTTACCAATTAACAATTAAAATGGAACTTGGTGGAGGGTGTATTCCGTTATACTGCTCAAAGGGTTTTAGATAAGAATAACATGAAATAAGAAGAAATTACTAACAAATGTAGAAAATTCCATACTAATTCCACAAGATAGCAAGTTAAAACCCTAGATTTACCAAGTAATTTCAATCCACATGAAAGAATAGCCTCCAAGAGAAGTGCACACCACTTTAGCTCCACAATATACCAATAAGCATCCAAAACTTTTCACAAGAGAGAGATATAGTTCAAATGACCAAAGAGGGAAAAAATTTCAGCAAAGTATGTCTTCTCCCCAATGAGAGAACTATGTTAAAAATGAAATGAAATGGTCTTTATTTATACAAGACCTCAATAATATGTTTGTCAACATAATCTTAGGGTAAACCACAAAACAAGGGGCCTTACCCCCTTAGTTTTACCCATTTACAAATTTGATTTGATTTTTACACAAAATAAAACCCTAAATGTGATGTCAAGCCCTAATTGGGTGGTGTTTTGGCACTTTTGGCAAGTCGTTGAGGTTGGAGAGGAAGTTTTTGGGCCTCTAAAGGACATATATACATGGTTCAAGGGATTCACTCCATCAAAAAGTGCCAATCCTCCAACAAGTCTTCACCACCACCATCAATTCCTATCCCTAGTCAAGACGCCAAGCCTAAGAAGTGTGGTGTAAGGCCTCCAAAGGCAAGTTGTTGGGCTAGAAAGGGATAGGTGTCAACCTCCAAGGTATCCTCTCTTGCCTCAAAAGGAAACACCCATCATCTCTCATCTCCCAGTGTGTGTGTCATAGCATCCAACCTGTGGGCTTCCTTCCCCAATGAAGACCCAAGCTAGGCTTGTTCCTCCAAATCGTCCACCAAGCAAGGTTCTGCAAAGAAAAATGAGTGTGCCCTCCAAGGGTCTCAAGTCAAATGTATCATGGAAAGTAAAATCACATTTAATACAAGAGCCACCTAAACATGTGCATCAAAAATTACTTCTCAAATTAAACAGGTGCTCAAAGACCCTATGCAACTTGCCAAGTTTAGGTATGGGAGGGTTGTCAAGGTGACCTATTGGGTGAGTATTTCCTCAAGTCAAGGAGTGTTTCCTAGGTGGACCCTCTCTAAGTCATGTAAAGAAGATGGAGTGGATGGAGGTAATACTTTTGGGCATGGGGTTCATGACATACAAGGGTTCGTAGTGTCTCATTTATGGGTGCCTTTGTAGAGGGTGTGCTACACCTTCATTTTCAATGCAACCTTTTTCCAAACCCATTTATTTTCCATTAATTAATTAAAGTTCAGAGCAATTGGGTACTACAATTGGGTAACTTAAAACTTGAAAAGAGTACCACAATGTCATTTGAAGCTAGAGGTACATAGAGTTCCATACAAATGGAAAGAAAGGGACACCACATGCATGTACACAGCTCAACAAGAAAGACACCTATATAATGTGAAATTTCTTTTGTAGGTCTTCAATTGTTTGAAGAGAAACGTTTCATTGTTCTTAAGACCTCTTTGGGTGAGCATCTAGAAAGCTAGCATTTTTGATTTTATCTTTTTCCAGCTACATTCCCTTTGGGCCTTCAACTCCTTCTTCTCATGAAATGACGTACAATCCCTTCTTGGGTTAGTACACCCGAAAATCCCAAAAGATAAGGAGACAAAAAAGATGAAGTGTGAAAAATGATAAGTATGATCAGGAATGGTACAATGAATCATCAATGAGAACACCCAGGAGTAAACCTTTCCCCAAGGGTGACCACTTACTAGGGCACAATGTCAACCACCAAGGTGAAACAAGGCAAAGAGCATAATTTCCAAGCAAACGTTCTATAATCAAAAGCAACTTTAAATGCAACATACTCAAATGCCTCAAGTATTAAAGTAATACTTACCACAATACCTAACTTGTACCTCATGGAGCAAGACCCATTGTCTTATGGAAATAGGTTGATGTGGTGAATTCCATCATGATGAACCCGAGAAGTGTGTTGGGTGAAGTGGGTCTCCATCTATGTAAGTGGACATCGTGAGTCGATCTATCCTTCGACACTCCATGTCTGCAACCTGAGGGCCTCGAAACATTATCTCCTTATTTATCCATGGAAATGGGGGATAACAAAGACCATTAATCATAAGAGAATTGGTATAACCATGAATCATTGAACATAAAATGAAAAGAGATCAATTGAAGAAAGTTTATTAAGAGAGTTTGAGCATGAAATGAGGCACCAATAATCAATATTTATTACTCTTAATGAAATACACCAACAATAAGTGAGACAATATGTCAAGTATTTATTATTCCAAACATGTGTTAAGGCATGTGTTTAAGGAGTTTTTTCACAAGTGTCTTTTCCATCCAGAAACCAACAAGATTATTAGACCAAACCATCCATTAATTAGATTACTTGCAAATGAAAGAACCAACGAAATTTATAGCCGAGTTAAGCAACCTTCAAGTGCAACGTTAGGCTTAGTTAGCAAATTGTTTGGGCTAATGATCCATAGAATTTCTAGATAGATACGTTTAGACCATTTCAGATGCAAAACGTTGCAAGAGTAAGCAAACTTTAGCCAAATCATTTGGCACTTTGCTCAAGGTGTGAAATAAAGCAAGTGAGATTTCAAACCCTTAGCACACATGATTACATTTCAGACCTGTAGAGATGATAATGTCCAATGAGTAGAAACAATATTGTAAGGTTCCAATCAAATATTTGGTTTAATGGTTTAGAATCCATATAAGAAAACACTGCAAAATATGTATTCATAACTAGTCCCTTAACACTTCTAAGAACAAAATTCCATAAATGAATGGGCCCAATTTACATGAAACATGAGGTTTATTTAGTAGGTCATTCCTCCAGAAATACCATCAATTAACTAGATTTGTGAATTGTGATAATTTTAAGCCCAAAACATTGCTTAGATTTCAAGTGTTAAACCAATGTTGGATCTGTTAAACAAGTGACCTTAAAACCCTTTTGCCACAAATGGTATTTACAGGATCAATTTGGATAAATGTAAAATTAAGAAAATTGAAACTTAGCATGCATTGAACTCATTCATCTAGATTTAAAAGTATGAACTAGCATATTAGTTATGGAAACAATAAATGCTTGAAAAGAGACACAACCCATAAATGGCATGTGCAATAAGTCAAATTATTAATGCAGTGATTGAGTTCATTAGGCTAGATCTAGGATTATGTAATGTTCCCCAACATATTTGCTTGGAACATGTTAATTTTTAGTGTTTTCTGGTTGTGGTAATTTGTCAAACAGTTTGCTGATTTTAGTCTTCTTGAGTTGCGCTGGGGTTTATGATGATGAATTATATTGTGTTTGCAACAAATAAATGATATAGATACAACAATGGCATATACTCAATAAGATGCAATAAAAGTAACACAATAAATAGCCACAAATACCTCAGATCTGATTTTATTTAGTAAATATGCTAACCTCCATACAATAATAGAGAAGATCTGGATCATAGATAGAAGAATAATGACTGTTTCTGATAATGCCTACAAAGTACAATAGAAGATGAATACATAGGCTTCCAAAATCCTCCCCAAGATGAATAGCAAAGATCTGTAAGATCCAACTGTTTCCCTTAGTTGTAGATGATGTCTTCTCTAGCACAATGTGCCCTCACTGGCTGTAGCAATCCAGGAATTCAACCTCCAAGGAGATGACCTCTAAATCATTGAAACCAACTACTAAAAAGTAGATTGGGGGACAGAAAACCCCTATGATGAATCTCCAAGCTGCTAGGAGTTATATCCCACTCCAAGTCACTAGATCCACTAAGAACAATGCGCCCTCCTGAAGAGAAACACACCCTCTCTAGAAGATAGAATGAATATGTTGAATAATGCCTTCACACACTACTAAAAAAGGGCACCAGGGTGGTAGATATCACTCTTGGAGTGAGTGCTACTAAATATCTAGCGACCTCTAAGCAAATCAAACCTTCCTTCCTCCAATGGTGTGCCCAACATGTTGGAAACCACTATAATTACGCCCTGCTTCCTCAAACTGCCTATGAACTAAATAGAAACTGTAGTAGAATGGTGAGGGAGGAATATTTCACCTCCTTGGCCAAGCTTGGATCAAGAACAAGAGAATATTTCAATCCCTTGTTGATCTCTAGGTTTTATTTAGTCAAAACCCTCAAAACCCCTAAGTATCATGGGCTCTCTAGCAAGAAGCCAGACATCAAAATGAAAATCAACATAATGAGAGAATAGAAACCCCTATCTCTCTTTTATCCCATGTTCATATTTTCTCTCCAAGGGACTTTTACTTTATTTTTAATATTCTTTAATAAAATCACTTTATTAATCAATTAACCTTTTGTCCTCTAAAAAGTGATTTATTTGTCCTTATGGCTTCTCCGACCACTGAAAGTCACTTCTCATTATCTTATCCTGTAGTGCTCTTCCTCCCGATTCTGATGAGCTATTACAATAAGAGGTTTCTCCAATTATTATGCCCAAAATGACCTCCTTAGTGAATTTAATTAAAATATGCTTCATAATAACTCAAAATTACGAAAATCGTCGGAATGGAACGAAACCAAAGAAAAGATGTGCCGAATGGACCCCGATGATGAAATATGATGAACGATGTAATTCAGGCCCAATAAAACCCCTCAATATATCCTGATCTCACTATCAGCCCCATCTGGAAACTCTGGTAGGCAACCCACTATGTAACATAGAAACATAAAAAAATGGGGATATTACAGTCCTCCCTGCTTGAATATTGCTTGTCCTCAAGAAATAACTGAATTACTCTATATATCATGCCAGGATCCCATATCCACTTGTGTGACATGTAGTATTCTCCCCTCAAGTCATGGCCCCTCCAAGTTCTCATCATACATGACACCCAAATGCCCCTAATGAGTAGAATGATCATGTGCAATAGGTCCTCGATCAAATCCTCAAGCAACCACTCCACTCAGATCTCAACTCCACCAAACTATGGACTACCAAGCACTCCAATCCATTGATCCCAAATCAAAATGTGAACTGCAGTTCCCCACACCGTATAATCCCATAAGACCTCAACACCAAGAGTCTCTTGAAAATAACACTTGGCCTCCTCCATAAATGAGTCTGACCTTCATGACCATACCAATCCCAATATGGCCTCCTCCGACTGAACGTTCTGCCTCCAAAGTGAGGTGCTACAAGACCTCAACGAATCACCAAAAAATGACATGCTCCCCTCAAAACCGAAGCTCAATGGAAAATCAAAATGATTTTCCCCTGCAAGGATCCTATCGCCTCCATAAGTCAATGAAATTCCTAGCTCTATAATCCCACGGTCCCATGCTAATATATGAAAGGGACCATCATGTTGACACTGCACTAATCTGATCATGGTTGTTTGCCCAACGTACACATACTGGATCCCCCACTCTTGGAATTTCATGCTAAAATACCTGTAAGGATTGGGCTTGCTATTAAGAAGTCGAACCTATAAATGTATCCCTGTGGACCCAAAGTATGCAAATCCACCACCATACTTGATCGCGATTATCAATAGGGATAATTTGTCTCACCATATAGAATAAATCCCATCAAGCCCTCTCAAGAAAATCCAAGAGTAAAGTATGTCGCTCTCTAACACAACCCGAACCATCATAAGGTGAACCAAACTTCCGACCAAATGGATTCCCGAATCCCATGACAAATTTGGAAATTCATCACTTCCAATCCCCACTAATTGTTGTTGTGCCACACTGACAACTGTCGAAGACCCTCTAGGACAATCTATTGTCCCCCCATCCTCATCCCAATGAGAATCTGAACCTTTATCAACCTAAGAGATATCCCCTGCCCCACGACTGAATATACTCTCCATCATGCCCAAGGCTTCATCTGTCTGTCTCTGGTGATCCTCCCCTATCCTGTTGTATGTAATAAATTCACTCCTGTCAATAGGTCCCTGTGTTAGAATATAAGTGGATGTGCTCATTTTACCATTGACAATACCCTTGTCACCCAACCATAGGCCGAAGCCACCCTCCAAGCACCTTAACCTTGACAGAGAATCATTCCGGAAGCAAACCCTAGGCTAGATAACCAAACAAAGGGTAGCACACCTTTCTCCAAGGATATCGCACCAACAAGAGCTAATCAGATAGTCCAAACCCTAGCCAAGAGATTGTCCAATCCAAACGTGATCTGCTAGCTGTTGCAGCTACAATGGCAGCTCTCCTCAAACCTGCGCACAAGACTGGGCATTGCAGTGCACACAAGACTGGGCACTACAATTCTGATACTGCCTTCCAGAATGAGAAATGGCCTCCTATATTTATACTAATTCTAGATAACTACTTGGGCCGACTTCTCATTCTGGGTATCTATCTGTTCAATATATATTATTATTTATGGCCGATTTCTTCTCTTGGAGGATAATAACCTAATATAAATTATCTTCTTGAGCCGACAAGTCTTCTAGGGTTATTAGCCAACTCATTAGGGTTTCTTCTTGCTTCCCAGAGTATTCTATCCTCGTTAGGTTTACACGTGGAGGTAAATACCTCCCGCAAATACCATAATATCAACACTCCCTCCTAGCTAGGGAGGTATTACAGGTAATGGTCTTGAGAAAAAAACATACCATTCACCCGGTAGCATCAACATAATTTTATAGACTAGATCATGACTAGATCATGAGAACCATCATCATCATCAGCTTCATCATCTCTCAAAACCATACTCTATCTGAGTAATTAGACATGATGCTCACTCCACAGAGTGATACAAGAGCCATTCTTCTAATCTAGAAGAGTAA
>SNQJ01S0029834.1:121336-142967 GCA_010110895.2 Picea sitchensis
GACTTTCTGGACCATTTCCTCTATTAACCACAAGAGGAAAAGACTGTCCTGTATCAACCTCCAAAACATACCATTCCTCATGTTAACCACAATGAGAAATCACTATCCGGCGAGGTGGGCTAGTCTTCTTGAGTAACCCTCAAGAAGAGAGACTACCCTAGAACACTTCCCATGTTAACCATAATGGGAAGTCGCTGTCTATGATACATCAACAATCTATACCATTTCCCATGTTAACCAAAATGGGAAATCGCTGTCTGTCAGAAATCTCAATCCACTTTTCAATCAGGAAAGCATCTGTCTAAGATGGACTATTTTTAAATCTTGAAAATGAATATCCTCAATAATATTTTCAGCTCTCCCTCCCAACCTGGGAGCCATCTCTTCCTTGTTCAATAACGACGTCGTCTCCATGAGATCCAGCTTGACTACGCAAACTCTTTCATCCTAGATAGAAGCTTTACCAAAATGTATGCTTATCTACTCATCTGTGGATATATGTATTGGAGAACTACTATCTCCTTTCTGGACTTCATCACAGATAATGTAATGCTTGATTTTAAATGTACTTTAGTTTGGAACACTGATTTTCTGTGAAGTCTTCATGTAGCTCTGAACAATAGAGTATATCATTGTTGGAAAACTGGAACATATCCATGTGGCACTTCTTCAGTCATCATGAGATCTGATCTACTGAGTAATCATCTTGATGTTATAGGAAATCTTCACCACGCTTCCGTTGTGCACTGGAGGTTCTCCACCAAGTTATCTTCTTCTATCTGCATACAAGGGTCTCTTTCTGGTATGCCTCAAAGTCTTGACAGTGCTCTTCATACACTCTTTATTCAATTTCTCTGGAGAACATTCTTTGCATTCATCTGATGTAGAACTCCAACTCATGGATGTTGTGGATGATATAATGACTCATGTAGAGATAAGTCTAGTTTACTGGAACAAGTAATAATCATAGTATTCTCCCTCCATCTGGGAGAACCCCTAGTTTTGGATCTCACAATGCTTTCATTCATAAGTCTTCCATACACTGTTCTTCATCATGACTTTCAGTTCCTCTGCTTGATTTCTTTTATTGAGTTTATATCAGGCTGACAATCTTGTGATTCTTGATACAATGGCTGGTTGTTCTGGCTTCTCTTTCTTTCTTGGAATATTCATGTGTTGCTTTAGTTATTTTTTCCACGGAGTTTCTTATAGATTCCATGCCATAAAGATTCCATCATAGGATCACGGATGTGGATGGACAACCAGGGATACTTTAAGGCTTCTCTTTGAAGAGTGCGTACTATTTTTCATGGCTGCTGTCATGGATATATACTTCATCATCTTCAATGGATCATAGGATTAGCTCCCTCCTAATCCTTGATTCATGTATGAGTGCATATAATCGTCTCCCTCCATCTAAAAGATTCCACGCTTCCATCTGCATCCTTATTATCTTCTACAATATATAATTGGCTCTCTTGTCTAGAAGAGTCCACGCTTCTGTCTTGTTGTCTTCTACAAAACGTCATAAGTCGTTTCCCAATTTCCTCTCGATTTCTGACTTCTTTCTGTCTTTGCTTCTTCTAAGTCTCTTCATGATTGATTTGTCTCATCTTGTAGTAGCTTCCACATGATTTGTATTTCATTGTTTCATGTGTATTATCTAATGATATCCATTCTTATCTTGTTTTTCTTCCATAGGTATAGTTCTTCTTGGAACACGTTATCTTCCAAGAGATAGATATACAAGATATGTATAGAGATGATGCAAACAAGATATGTACAAGAAATAAGAAGAGTTTTGTTACCTTTAGAAGAAGAAGTCTCTTCCATCCTGCTTAGTCTTCTTTGTCGGTTCCTTTTCTTTGGCAATTGATGCTTCTTGTTTCTCCTTCCTTTTCTTTAGCTTGGGACAATGATTCTTGTAGTGACCATACTTTCGATAGTTGAATCATTTTACTTCTGAAATGTCTTTCTCTTGATTTGGCTTCCTGCTTGAACCAAACTTCCTTTTGTTCTTGAAGTTCTTGAATCTTGTTGTGAAGGCTTGATCATCATACTTGTTTTGGGGTTTCTCTTTTGCACTAATCCTTGATTATTCTTGAAGACAACAAGTCCAAAGTTCTTCAAATGTTGGATACTCCTTTCTTGTGTTCATGCTTGCGGCAAATGCATCCCATGTCTTGGGAAGACCATTGAGTACTATGTTTACCAACTCCTTCTCTGAGATGATCTCTTCAATATCTTGCAGTTGATCTCTTAACTGAGAAATTCTCACAAAGTATGATGTTATGCTATCATCATCATTCATCTTCGTGTCACAGAGCTCATTCTTTAGACTCATTACTTGTCCAATGTTTCTGACTGAGAAGAGGTTTGTTATGGCATCGTACATCTTATTCGATGAGTCAAGATGGGAGATGTAGGGTATCAAGTGGTATTTTATGGATTCCACTATGATACTCATAGAATTAATGTCATCATATTTGAACTTCTCCATAGCTGCAACATTCTGTGGTTCCTTCTCTTTCCCTTCTTCAAACTCCGGTTGCACGATATTTCATTTCACGATATCCAACACTTTATTCTTGGCAAGGATGAGGTCAATCCTTGTCTTCCGCACTCTGAAGTTAGAGGCTCCATCTAACTTGTTCTCTGACTTCATAGAATAAGTCATGGCTTCTTTGACTTGGTCAAACCCTAGATTTGACCACAAACTCAAATTTCACATCTTGGCTTGCTGAGAGTATCAGGAGATGCGCTAGGCTAGAGCATACTGATATATCCAGAGATTAGGTCAATCCATTCACTTAAGGTGCCTCAACAAGAGGATTAGGGTTTCTGTAACTACTCCTGCTAGTAACCCTAGCGACAGTGTCTTGGAAGCTGCTTCTACTAGTAACCCTAGCGATAGTTCCTTAGCGAGCTCAATATCCCAGCAACTATGTTTCCTTATAGCATTTAGATTGAATGAAGGAGGTGTGGGCCCATAACCTATTAGAATATAAGTGGATGTGCTCCTTTTACCATTGACAATACCCTTGTCACCCAAACATAGGCCAAAGCCACCCTCTGAGCACCTTAACCTTGACAGAGAATCATTCCGGAAGAAAACCATAGGATAGATAGCCAAACAAAGGGTAGTGCACCTTTCCCCAAGGATAGCGCACCAACAAGAGCTGATCAGATAGTCAAAACCCTATCCAAGAGATAGTCCAGGACAAACGTGATCTGCTAGCTGCAACAGCTGCAATGATAACTCTCCTCAAACCTGCGCACAAGACTGGGCACTGAAATTCCGAGACTACCTGCCAGAATGAGAACTGGCCTCCTGTATTTATACTAATTCTGGCTAACTACCTGGGCTGACTTCTCATTCTGGGTTTCTATCTATTCAATATATATTATTATTTCTGGCCGACTTCTTCTCTTGGAGGCTAATAACCTAATATAAATTATCTTCTTGAGCCGACAAGTCTTCTAGGGTTATTAGCCAACTCATTAGGGTTTCTTATTGCTTCCTGGAGTATTCTATCCTCATCAGGTTTACATGTGGAAGTAAATACCTCCCACAGCTACCATAATATCAACACCCTGCCTACCAACTCTCCATGTCTCATGCCATTGTCTATCTCCCCCTATGATGCTGTCAATGATGAAAGTATGAGGAAAGGATAACAAAAATAATTGCAACTATTCGTAGGACCAGGAAGTATCATATGATTTGGTCAATCCCAAGGACTTGACCAAAAGCTCATCCATCGACATCCAAGGTGAATAATCCCTTGGATTCCACACTAATATCATGTCCTCATCTACAACGATAGGTAACTCATCACTCATATGACTGCTTCTATAGAGAATGTGGTCTCCATGGTCCACCAAGTATGTCTCCTCCCTACAATCCAATGCGTCCCCCTGAATCCCATTGTACACCTCTGCATGCCCCTGTGAACTACCTCTCATCATCGTATGCCCCTGTATACTCATGTAAGCTCTTGTATCCTCCTGGATCATCAGGTATCCAAGGTGTACTGCTGGGTCAACCTCTACATGGATGTCATCCAATATTGGAACCCTCATGGATGTGTCCTCATAACTACCCCTGGCTTTGGAATGCCCCGGTGTATGTGTATGACCAACTATTTCATAACCCCTCATGAAGGGTGACCTCTGTGACACCTGGACATATTCCAAAATATTTGGGTCATTTCTCTCGATAACCATCAATGATCCTGGGTATCCCTCACACACCTCCATCATCTAGCGCTCCTCTACCAAACCACCAAAATCCTCTAGCGAAGTAACTGAAGAAAACATCCGACTCTCAGTTGAGATAGATGTAGTGGATCCCTGACTAGTCTCCTCAAGGAGCTCCTCTAATATGGACTTTGATTCCTGAAGGGCTCTTTGTGGACCTTCCAAGAATCCCTGTGTGCTCACCAACTCATGAGTGAGGTTGTCCACCTCAACCTCCTTCTCCCTCAGTGCCCTGTGATACATCTCACCAACCTCCAAGAGGTAATATCTATCTATAAGTAGCTTTCGGTAGTCGTCCCTCATCACAATCACTCTCTCCCTTAGTTTCTAGAAATTATCAAGGGAAAGCTCCCCATCCGAACTAGCATGTGCCATAGAGGCCCTCCTACAATATCTTGCTACCAAAGCGTGTGTATCATCCATGTGTCTATTGACTTCCATGATCATGTCCTCACAGAGTCTCAACTGTCCTGTCAAGTGTCGTGACTCTTGATCACAATCCTACCGAGGTGCTACCTCATGACTCTCATTGCTAATGTTGATAGTAGAATCCCCAACAACACATTCCTCAAGAGATAAGGCACTGAACTACCCATTGTCCTTTGTGCTACTGAGTCCTCCTGTATGCCACTGTACACCATCACCAACTGCTACCTCCATATGAGTCAGATTGTATCATGTATGTGCAGGCATATCCTCCTGTGCACTCACTCTACTAATGCCATCTGCACCTAGATCCTATACAGATGTGTCCAGACATGATATATGGTCATTCCGACCAACACAAAAAATATCCTCGTCACTGCAGGTTGGTCTCGGAGTAAGTGTCCCATCAATATGTTGATCTCCTCAACCTGATCTATCAATGGAATATCCAAATTAGGTGACTCACTCTCCTCATATTGATAGGTATGTATATAGACAAATGGCTCCAAGTCATGCCTCTCCACCTGGGTCTGCAGATCCATATGTCGCTTGTGTTCAAGTACTACCCAAGGATCCTCTACCAAATATGGAATGTCACTGATATCCTCATGTGTCATATCTATCATAAGTGACTGGGAAGATAAGGAGTGTGTCATGCTCAACTCCATAGGAATCTCCTCATCACCAATTCAAGGCTCCCTAGAATTCATGTCATGTCCCAACGGTGGGTCATATAACCTCTGAATGTCATCATGCCTACGTGCGAATACAACTGGATCCTCACAAGCACCTTGGTCATAAATCTATCCATCAATTGCATAAGAGTCTTGGGATTGCTCTAACGAGGCATCTAAGGCATCATCCTCATACATATCCTCCTCATCACTATCTTAGTGCACCTCAATGCAATGCAGTCTCCCTTTACCCATGCCTCTGTGATCTGGCTCCCAATGTTCTTTACAACTATAGAAAAGTTCCCTGCTAGCGTGTGGTGATGTATCTACCTCCTTGACTGCTTTGGCTCTATTTTCCTTTGTTATGTTGCTCCAATAATTGATCTCTTCCTTCTTTTTTTCCCATAATGCGACCTCATCTTTGCTCCACCTAGGATTTTTGATGGATACAAACTATTGGAATGTTACTTGAGACCTGGATGTTTCACTAAGGGCTTGATATTCCTAATCACAATATATGATCTCCTCTGCAAAATGAATTTCTCCTCTAGATCATCAATGTTTATCACAAGTTGGCGAAGGACTTTCTCTCTGATACCACTTTAATGTTCCCAAAGAAATTTGCTTGGAACATGTTAAGTTTTAGTGTTTTCTGGTTGTGGTATTTTGTCAAATAGTTTTCTAATTTTAGTCTTCTTGAGTTGCATTGGGGTTTATGATGATGAATTATATTGTGTTTGTATCAAGTAAATGATATAGATATAGTAATGGTATATAATCAACAATATGCAATACAAGTAACACAAGAAATAGCCACAAATACCTCATATATGATTTTATTTAGTAAATATGCTAACCTCCTTACAATAATAGAGCAGATCTGGATCATAGATAGAAGAATAATATGTGGCTGATAATGCCTCCAAAATACAATAGAAGATGAAGATACAGGCTTCCAAAATCCTCCCCACGTTGAATACCAAAGATATATAAGATCCAACTCTTTCCCTTAGTTGTAGATGATGTCTTCTCTAGCACAATGCACCCTCACTGGCTGTAGCAAGCCAAGAATTCAACCTCCAAGGAGATGACCTATACATCACTAAAATCGACTGCAAAAAAGTAGATCGGGGGATAGAAAACCCCTATGATGAATCTCCAAGCCGCCGGGAGTGATCTCCCACTCCAAGTCACTAGATCCACTAAGAACAGTGCACCCTCCTGAAGAGAAACATGCTCCCTCTAGAAGATAGAATGAATCTGCTGAAGAATGCCCTCACACACTGTTGCAAAAGGGAGATAGGGTGGTAGCTATCACTCTTTGAGTGAGTGCTACTGAAGATAAAAACACCTAAGCAAATTGAACCCTCCTTTCTCCAATGGTGTGCTCAACCTACTGGAAACTAATATAATTGCACCCTGCTTCCTCAAACTACCTCTGAATTGAATAAAAATTGTAGTAGAATGGTGAAGGAGCAATATTTCACCTCCTTGGCCAATCTTGGATCAAGAACATGAAAATATTTCACTCCCTTGTTGATCTCTAGGGTTTATTCAGTCAAAACCCTCAAAATCCCCAAGATTCATGGGCTCTCCAGCACAAAGCTAGACATCAAAATGACAATCAACATAATGAGAGAATAGAAGTCCCTATCTCTCTTTTACCCCCCATGTTCATCTTTTCTCTCCAAGTGAATTTTACTTTATTTTTAATATTTCTTAATAAAATCACTTTATTAATTAATTAACCTTTTGTCCTCTAAAAAATGATTTATTTGTCCTTATGGCTTCTCCGACCATTGAAAGTCACTTCTCATCATCTTATCCTGTAATGCTCTTCCTCTCAATTCCGATGAGATATTACATTAAGAGGTTTCTCCAAGTATTATGCCCAAAATGACTTCCTTAGTGAATTTAATTAAAATATGCTCCATAATAACTTGAAATTACGAAAATCCTCGGAATGCAACGAAACCAAAAGAAAAGTTGTGCGAAATGGATCTGTTGATGGGTCCTAAATCCCTTTAGTTCAACAATAGGAACCAAACCTTCCACCGAGGCCCAATTAGACTCTGCAGCGTTTAATGGTGGAATGGTTCTCCAGATCTTGCGATCCAGCCAATTAATCGATGGGCTTTACATTTTCTTGTGAAGGTGTCTCCTTCAGTTTGGACTTTCTCTTTTTGTATTTTCTCTTAGGTGGGACAAATATAATATTGTAAGCTGGTATAAACCAATTTGGCAACAAAAGGGGAAAAGGTTCTAAAATACTGGAGAAGAGGCTGAGCTTGGGATAACCCGCTACTAAAGCATGAAGACGACAATTCTATACCACATGCCTAGTACTAATACATTAACCATGTGAGCATCCAATTATTGTATGAGATACTAATTATTAGAAAGAAAACACATATGCGATAAGATAATGGCAAGCAAAATAATTCACCTACACTAGTCATCCATCACATAATAACACGATGATTCATCTTCATCATAAAGAAAAGAACAACAAAACATTGCACCAGATAACTTGACAATAGATTTAATTGCTCTTACTCATTACATCATCTGTTCTTGAAACAAGAAAGGAAATAGTTCTTCTCCACGTCCAATCACACATGCAATTTGATGAAAATATAACTTTGTCTCTTGTCCAGAAGGACTTCTCAATTAAAGCTAGCTCGAAAATAGTTCTTAACAAACCAAAAAAGAGTTTCTTGCAACGACCATCGACCTCTAACTAATTGGTCGATGCTCTTATTTATAACATAAAATTCAACTGAAAATAACAGCTAAGTGTAGATAAGTAAACATAATTCGCCACATGTAGATTCTAACAGTCAACTCAAGATATCACTTGAAAGGGTGACTTTTCTCATACTCCGACCAACTGATGAACAACTCCTCGTAGGTTTGGATGTATGGAAAAATATGTTGTTCCATCAGGAGTGTGTAAAATTCTCTGATATCCACTGCATGCATCCGATACTTGATCAGACTAACACTTAAATGATGAAGCACAACTTGAGCACTGATAAGATGTTTCAGAAATTGTTGTACCTATCCTGGCACTGTGTCGGTCACCTTTGCTAGTCTTTTGGCCCATGAAGAATCTTGCTTGGCGTGCGATTCGACAATGTCGTGCAAAGTTGACGAAATCGTCGGGTGTGTCTAACTCGGGTCTTTCATCATCTGATTGATCTTAACCCAGTGTCTTTTGCACTCGACCCATTTCCTTTGAATTTCATGGTGTGGTTCCCGAGACATTTTGGCCCAATAATCGACTGATATTTTTATGCGTTCAAGACTGTTTTTTCTCAAAACCCGGATGACATGTTCTTTTTTTTTTTCGGCCCTACTGGATTGCTGCAATGTAGTCAATTATTTCTGCGGCTTGCTGCTCTTTCTTGTACCATCCTTCCATATCCTTGCACATTGCAAGTGCCATGAGAGTATTCTCCTAGAGTTCAACTATTCTTGTGATAAATAAGTGCCACTCATTTGTGAACTTGCTATAGGCCTCCTGGAACTCGCTCCTTAAATATACTGCGGCTTGCGCATCGTCCTAATAATACTTAGCCAAATGGCGCAAATGTTCCAGTTATTTTAGGGCAATGAACAGTTCCTTTTCATCCCTTTTTGCTCTATATAGGGCGGTGTCCAAGATCGCTCTCCCTACGCCAATAAGTTCAGATGTTCTGGCGTTTTCTGTGTTTATCAAATCTTCCTTTGTACTGGTAAGGATGGAGGGATCCAATGTAATCCTCCTTTTCTTGGTGGTCCATTGGAAAATATCCTTCCTCTTTCGATCATTGGCGATCACATATATGTCTGCTACCTTGTCCATAGATTTGGGAATCTGCTGATCACCCCATGTAAGTGTGTTTCCCAGACTTCCGGTGGTCTATATTTGTTCAAGATCAGGTTCTTGAACTTCCTCGTTGTGCTCTGAAGGCCCAACCTCCGCCTGTCACTTGTCGAGATATGAGTATCAAGAGAAATAGAGGCGTCGAGAGTAGACTCGATACTTACTTGTTCATCGGCCGTTGAAACACCGATTTCCTTTCGTGGGGATCCTTCCTTTGGAACGTTTGGTTCTGACTTGTCCTCTGGATTGTCTGCTTGGGTCTCCGACGCATCGGGATTTTCCATGTCGAGGCCAGTCTTGACTTCTTTTTCTTTTTGTGGGACCTCCTAGGTTTGGACTTCGGGAAAAAGAGAAGATTTCTTCTTGGGTCCCTTTTCTTCTTCGATATGCACAGGGGTCCCAATAGATACCTCCGGGCTCTCATCATCATCATAAATATTTACCAACTCACTCAAGGGATTGGGCATGCTTGTTTCTACTGATACCCGGACTGTTTCTGGCTGAGTCGCCACACCTGTCGGCGACCCATCCGAAGGTGTTGTGAATTCAAGGTCATTAGACTCGACAGTTTCATCAACATCTATAAATTCAGGACCGCTTGTGCCCACCTAGATTCTCTCTGGGTTATCGACAGGTGATCCCGTCATTTCTGATAGGTGTGGGTCAACTTGTAACTGATCAAACACCTGTTGTTCCTGTTCTAACATGAGAAGTCCCCTTTCTTGCGCATCTTGTACCAAATGGATATCTCTTCCTTGCACTTGGGTTATCAAGGGGGCTTCGGCTGCTTCGGGTGCTATCCTTTCTTCTCTATCCCTTAGGATTCCTTGAATCGACTTTTCCAGGATTGTCGCTTTCTCATCTAGGCTCATGGCCTTGAATCTGGCCGCCTTAGGGTCAACCATCCTTTCCATTACCTAATCCGAGTTTTGAGAATTTTCGGTGAAGATCTCATCTTCAAACCTGTCATGGGCGTATGGCCAACAGGATGATACTTGTGATGTGTGCTTCAGGACCAGACCTTTTGGGTTGTTCTTGTGAAAATGACTAGTCTGGAATCAAATCTCCAATTGGCTTAACCCTTCTTGCTTGGCTTTTGCGATGTCTTTTACCAGGTAGAAACCTATGTGAAATCCATAAGGTATGAATGCTCGCTTCTTATATTTTACCAGAGTAGCATTGTAACCTTGCAGGATGGTCTGATAACAGATTTCCCCTACTAATAGTCGATCGGGGACATACACAGGTAACAAGTGTGGTGCACCGGTGGCCCCGAAAACCCTGAAGTAGGTATCACACTTATCCAGATACCAATGGAAATTTTTTTATATAATCTTTTTGGCCGCATTTGACAGCCTTGGGCACTCTTTATTGAACAACAAAAAATGAATACGTGCGATAAATTGATCGCAAATGAGAGAGTAGGATTTCTTGTACCTGTTCTCCCACAAGATGCCAAAATATACATGGACCGGGAGTTATAAGGCGAGCCAGCTCAGGTTCATTCCAACAAAGGAATTTCTATCACAATTGACATCCTATAGATAAGAAGCCATGTAGAAGTATGGGGTTTCTCCCTCTTTCGGCGTATGAGCCTGTCGTATGCAAGTTTTCATCTGTTTGGAGATAATGACACCCCAATTAAAACCTATTCCAGAAATGAATACAGTATAAGCTAGAGGCATCCAAACCTCTGAAAACCTGGATCAATCTTTCTCCCCATGCAACCGATAGAGGAGGACCATTAGATAGATATACGACTCCCTTAAGTTGGTCATCGGGTATCGACTAGAGGTCCAATTGGTGAACCTTTTATCCTCTCTCCACCACGAAGCCATCACCTTGCTGGTGTCATGTTTCTCATAGAATCTTAAAACAAAATCGGTGTTTAGCCGCTCCTCCGACTCTCTGAGCTTGTAGTAATTCTGAGCCTCCACTGGAAGGAAAACCCCGACACACTCGCCATTGTCATCATTAATCAAACATCTTTGTGTGTCAGTGTGATTTAGAAGACACTTTAGGAGTTCTATGCATGGGAATACTGGAGTTCTTCTTGCTACCATGTACAGATATGCCTTTTGAACGCCCGAGAGGAGTTCATCGTCGAGTTTTCTTATATCGGGATTGTTGTGTGGGGTATATTCAGGGAATTCTCCCCGCTTGATTTTCTGGAAAATTTCACCCTAGTGTGGGGGTACTGTTTTTGTCCCTATGCTTGCCTCTGTGTCTTTGAAGGCTAGGGGCTGAATGAAAACCTTCTTGGTGGATGTCTTGATGATGAGCACCGAATTTGGAGCGAATTCCAATTGTTTCGTGATCGTCGGGGAAGAACCTTCTCCACCTTTGGTTCCTTTATCTTCGACGCTCTTAGATATTTCCTGGTGTTTGGTTTTCTTAGAGGCATTGTTGCAAATGAAACAATCCTTTAAGGCTGTTATATAGAGAAATATTGGATCATAATGTATATATGATGTAAAACACACAACAAAATCCAAACTATCACATAACTGTAGCGCTTGTTAAACTCTGTGGTTTAATACTCATGGGATATCAGATACTTCTTCTAAATTGATCACCTCGCTCCTCTGTGTGACCTGAACTTATTTGTATGCATAATAACCTTGTTTATAATGGAAATATATTACCAATCGTATCAATCAATTAATTCGGGTGATGAATGAAATTCAAATAAATATATCGTTGAATCTCTACAATTTAATTCATCATGGGTCGATGGGGGAGGCACGGAGGGTGATGTGTTGTATCGATAGGTTCAAGCGATCCTTTTGATTCGCGCACGAATTAGAAACTAATGCAAGATTTTGGAATTGATTAGCCCTTGAAATGCGTCGTATCTAGCGTTAAAACGTCTCATTGTGTTGCTTTCCAAGTGGGTAGGTTAGGGATCGACAATGCATGGTGAACATTTCAATGGCAAATTCCTATTTAGAATATCCGACGTCGATTGGTTTCATCGTACATATTTGATGTGGAAAAACTGACTCGGGGTCTGAATCGAGCCTCGGGAAGTGTTAATGACTCAAGGGAAAACTCGATCATATGTTTAACCGATTTGAAAACGACACGTGATAGGTGGGGGGAAGATGGTTTGATCGTGTATCCTAATTTGAGTCGGGGTTTTCAACAAGATGCATGTGTAAAAATAGACCTAGGACTTTCAATGCTAAAAGTATCGGGGTCGGCTATTGGAGAGGGGAATAAATCTATCATGCCCCTTTTATGGACCTACCTTCTCCAAAACTCGTCAATGCCGAGAGTTTCGGGGATCGACTATCGACGCTTCTTTTATTCCTTCGTAAGTGCTTACTCTTTCAACCTTTTGTCGATGCCGAGAGGATTGATCATCAATGATATCCTTGGTGAAGCTCGTCGCGAAAGAAAACTCCCATCTGCCGGCTCCAATGAAGATCGACATTAGGCTACCTTAGTTCTCTCGAGTGATTTCTTTTCATGCTTAATCGTTTTCAATGCTGAATTTCTTAAATGCGTCGGGGAAGAGTCTTGACTGTCGATTCTTTAACTAAATGTTAGTCTTTTAATTTATGGGTTTTTGCATGCTCAAACAAACTTTGAGAGTCTTAAATGATAAGAAAAGGAAAATTTTTCATACTGAAGTCGAAATAGACAGTGCAAAAGAATCAAGTGGTACCCAAAAAGTAAAATTTGACATAGGATTTTTAGGGTGTGTTGAGTGCTCAACAAATGGTGATTTATTGGGCGAAATAAAAATCTTTGTTCCTCCTTCATGTTTGTCTGATATGAAATCTGGTGGAGAACCTTACTGGCTTCAAATCAGAGCTTCGTTTACCCTTGCATTTGAAATTCTTCGGTTGATGCTTCCATGTCTGTCTATGGGGTTTTCCACCTTTATTCCTCCTTCGTTTCCTGTAATCCCGACTCATGCCTCTTTTGACAAAATCTAGGAAAGTATTCACTGGACTAAAGCCTTTAATTACCTTTAATACTTGCTACGGTGTTGGTTTTCTGCCTGTGAGTGTCCATAGCCCCGACGGAGTCACCCTGACATCACAGACCTTGCTCCGCTGCCAACGAGCGTCCATAGCCCAAGAAAAGATATCTGCATATCCTCTCCCACTGTTCACTCATTTAGTATAGTTAACTTTGATTTCGACAGAATTCCCTAAGCGAGTGGGAGAGGATGATGTCTGTTTAATTTGCAAAGTGAGATGGTTTAAGGTGAATACTTTGCTAGCTTTATCTTCGGGGTTCATGTAGTCCTTTTAAGCTTCCCAGTTTTCCCTTAAGGTTTCACCAGACCACCGGGTAGACCTTTTTGCATTTCTCGAGAGTTGTTCATCTGCACGGGTTAGATAGAGGACTCTTCAAAGCAACCATAGGTTCCTTGACGCTTCTTATGTTGTATGTGAGCAATGAGTTAGGAACTGAGTTCGCTATGTCGCATGATTTGAGGTCAAACATTGTCTTGCTAAACACAACCTTCAAAAGTGCGGAAATCAAAACAACAAGATAAAATAAAAAATAAAAGTAATTCGAAATCAACCTAGCTAAAACAACTCACAAAATACGCACACAAAACATAAAACTCAAAAATAATTTAATTTAATTTTTTAATGGAAATATTGTTTTAGGGCTTGGCCATTTACTGGGACGACGTCAGGTACCCCCTCATATTTTGTAACCGACAAGTACCTGCCCCAATATTTTCAGCAACCTGGAAAGGCCCAAACCATAGATTCTGAAACTTAGAGTGTTTGCCTTTAGGCTCATTTGCTCTGTTCCATTTTAGGACCAAGTCCCGTACTTCAAAATTCTTCTCTTTAGCCTTATGCTTGTCATACCATATTTTAATGATCTGCTAGTGGGCCATGAACTTTGATTTAGCCTTTTTCCTTTCTTCCTCTAGCATGAGAAGAGTGTCAATTCTTTGTTGTATGGCTGATGAAGGCTATCCTTCAGAATCTTGGGCTAGTTGAAGAGATGGGAGATAAAGCTTGTTCAGGAGAATGGATTCCTGCCCGTACACCAGAAAGTATGGGGAAATTCCTATATCTTCCTTGGATGTGACTCTATCATCCCATAGAGCATTATGGAGTAGAGTATGCCAATTCCTTTGGTTGTCTGCAATCGTCTTCTTTAAAATTCTCACTAGGTTCTTATTGTTTTATTCTGCCACCCCGTTTCTGTGTGCATAATAATTTGCAGAGTACCTAATTATGTTTCCTTTGTCCAAAGTAAACTATGTCAATAGTGTGGAAGAAAAATAAGTTGCATTATCAAAAACCATGATAGAAGGGACCCCAAACCTTGTGATCAACTGTTGTTCTATGAATTGGATTACCACCTTCTCGTTTACATGGGTTAGAGGGATGGAGTCTGCCCATTTCGTGAAATAATTGGTGGTGGTAAGTATATACTTATGCTATTTTGAAGAAATGGGTGTAATTTCTCCTATGATATCTAACCCCCATTGCTAAAAATGCCTAGAGACAGTCACTGGTTGGAGTGGGACTGCCGCTCTCTTCTCCCTCCCAACGCTTATTTGACAGGTTTTGCAGTTTCTAGCGTAAGTGTGAGCGCCTTTGAACAAGGTGGGCCAATAATAACCAACTCTCAGTATCTTATGAGCGATGGTGTTTCCTACAAAATTTCCATCGGTAGGGCCATCACGGAGCTCCTTTAGAACTTTGTTTTCATCTTCACGTTCAAGACATCTCAATAGTACCCATCATAATTAACCTAGAAGAGTACCGAATTTATGAGGTGATATTGTGCAGATTTTAACATGAGAGCTCTCCCTTCCCTAGGGTTGAGATTTTCTGGACAAGTCCCATGGTGTAGGAGATAAGTTAGCTTCCCGTACCAAGACTCTTGTCCTGGGGAGATGTATGAAACTTCGCCAAACTATAGTTCCATTTCATTCTCCCACCCAAAATATTCATTTACTTGGTCCTGGGCTTCGGAAACGAGTTTTTATAACCCTTGCCCTTTAACTAGTTTGGTAGGTTTTATATCTTGATAAAATTCTTGGACTATTTCCATCCAGTTCCCTCTTCTTTCCCCCATCGTCTATTGAGTGAACAAGGATGGACCATAGGGTGAGGCACGATTACTTTGGTGTGGTTCTTGAGGATGTAAGACCTGAAGTGTTTTATTGCTTTATAAACTACATAAGCCTGTTTATCTATGGCAGGATAATTTAGTTTGCCTCTTTGGAGGTTAGTACTCATGAACGACACTGGGGCCTCATTGTTGTCATCATTCTTCTGAGTCAATACTGCAACTAACGATTGGTCGGAGGCGAAAGTATAGATGAATAAATATATATTGAAATTGGGACTTCGTAACACGGGGGATTAAGATATAGCAGTTTTGATGTTGCTGAAAGTGTCCTTCCATTCATCATCCCACTTAAATTTGACATCTTTACGAATCATATTTTGTAAGGGTTTGATAGTTTCCACAAAATCGGGAGTGAATTTCCTCACAAAATTGATTTGTCGGAAAAAAAACTGTATAACTTTCTTGTTGTGAGACAACGAGAGTTGAGCTATGGCCTTAATCCTTTTTGGGTCTATGTGAATGCCTGCTTTAGATATAATGTGGCCTAGGAACTTACCTTCCTCGATGCCAAAAATAGTTTTCGTAGGATTTAAGGATATACTGTATTTCCGACACCTTTCGAAAAATTGAGTTAAGTGTTGGATGTGCTCTTCTCTGTTCTTTGAATACACAATCACGTCGTCCAGATATACTACCACACACTTGTTGATTAGTCCCTGAAATTATACGTCCATGGCCCTTTGGAAGGTTTCCCCTGCATTGATTAACCCAAAAGACATGCGTTTATAAGCGAAGGTTCCCCACTTGGTTTGGAAGGTAGTTTTCAAATGATCTTCCTCTGAAACCAGGACTTGGTTGTAACCTGAGAAACCGTCTAGTAGAGAGAATATCTCCGAACCAGACACAGTCTGCAGGACTTGCTCCATTGGCGGGACTGGGTAATTGTCCTTTTCTGAAGCTCTGTTGAGGTTCCTAAAATCTACGCATAAGCAGCTTTCTCTAGACTTTTTCCTCACAGGAACCAGATTTTCTACCCATGCGGAATGCCTAACCTGGAAGATGATTTTGGCATCTAAAATTTTCTTCAATTATTGATACATGAGAGGTTCCAGGGATGCGTGATACTTTCATAGCTTCTGTTGGAAGGGTTTCACTTCGGGTCTTAACATGATAGCGTGTTGAATGATGCAGACATCATAAGTTTTCAGATATCGATAGGACCATGCAAAGACATCTTGATATTTTCTGAACAATTTGAGATAAGCCTTCCTTTCCTCCTTAGATATAGTCATTCGAAGATTCACATTCTTTGGGTTTTTCGAGGTTCCAAGATTTATAGTTTCATGCAGGGGATAGGAGCTACCAGTCTTTGCATTTTTAGGCCCCTTAAACCGTTCCTTCAGGTCAAAAAGATTATCCAAGTTAGCTATCCATTTCGGGATTATGTGAGAATTTGATTTGTTAATAGGTTGACCTTTCCGAGGATCAGTTCCTGTTGATTTTTCCTGGAATACTTCATCGTCAATAGCTAAGTCTTTGAAATTATCTTGGTTAGTCATAAAGTTTACAATCTGCTCATCCCCTTCAAATACTTTCCAATTAGAAATATTGTTGGGCACCGATGGTTTGTAGAGTAGTTCCACAGTGATCCAGGAAGCTTCATAATCTTCTAGAGGTGATAGCCTCAAAGAAGCCGTGGCCAGGGAATCAACAAGGATATTATTTTCTATGGGGATCGTGGTGATATTGAAATCTTCAGAATGCTCTATTAACCTATTGACTTCCTGCTGATAATTCTTTAGGTGTGTGGAATTGCAATGTACAATATTCCTTGTCTAACGATAATCTCCGAGTCTCTGAAAACCTTCGATTCTTTGATGTTTAAGTCTATGGATTTCTTTAACCCTTGTACTAGAGCTTCATACTCAATGATGTTATTTATGCATTCAAATTCTAGTCTATAGGACAGGAAATGACATTTACCTTTTGGATCAACGAGGATGCACCCTACCTCTGATCCTTCCTGTGATTTAGATCCATCAAAATATATGGTCCAAATTTCTGAGAGAAAGTTAACCATTTCTTCTTTCTTATTACTTTCTTGCCCTCCTATATTTTGTCCGGCAATTCCTAGCATAGGTTCTTGACAGAGGAGGGTTTCCTCTATTGGTATTGGCGATTTCTCTTGAAAAACCATTTTGGAGTTATGAGTGAGAGGGACATCAGATGGAAGAGGGGAGAATTTCCTGAAATAGGAATCGTAGGAATAATTGCCTAGCACGGGGAAATCTGTCGATGAGGGTTTGTTCAGGGTTTCTAGATCAGTGACCGTATGTTTCAGGTATCTCTCCCTATCGATTCTAATCATATTCTTGTATCCCTTTAGTGGTAGCCAAAGGTGTGCCCATTCTGTACTAAAGTACCCGTTTAACTTCTCAGACCAATATCGACTAATAATAGCCCATAGACGTTTGGGATGTCTACTACAATGATGACAATCACTTGCACAAACCACTATCCTGATCACTACATCTCTGAGTTCCCCTATGACTTTGACCTGGATTTTGTCTAGTTGTATTACATGTTTATCACTCTTGAGAGGGACTTCATTTAGATTTTTACAGATAGACAGTGGCATAACGTTAGAGGATGTTCCTGAATCGACCAAACAATTTTGGAGGTTCCTATTGAAAACTTCGAACGTTAAAATGAATGGTGGAACAAAGGGTTTTCCCTTCTTATCTTCCCAGCAGGTATTCACAATTGGTTTATTTACTAGATCTGTGGAAGTTAGATTTATTTGCTGCTCATTTATTATCATAAGGTTTTCTACTAATTTCAACGCTTGCAATAGAAAATATTTTTGCTGAGGGATTCTACATATGTCCATAATCGATATATTAGCCTTCAACTTCTTCAGATCTTCAACTACGTTGTACTCCAGTTTGGGCGATTCTCGGGTATGGATGCTAATAAGGTTCTTATGGGGAGCAAAAGGTGCTTTCGAGTGATCGAGAGTTGACCTTTCCCCTGATGTTTGAATGGTAGTAGGATCCTTTGAGATATGAGGACCTTTACTTCTAGTTTTCACAACCAAGACCTCTATGGGTGGTTCTTGAACTTGAAATAGGTCGTCAGAAGGCAATATTAGGTCAGGATCCCATATCAACATGGATGTATCTTCGGGTGGGTCAATCTCTTCCTAGTCAACAACATTAATAACTGAACTTCTTGGTTGTTCGGTTAGGGAAACCTCATCTAAAAACTGGTTGGCCATTAAATTCATGGCATGCACCCATTGAGGGAAGTCTCTTTCAGAGTGGTTTTCTTGGTGATAAGTACATAAATAATTAGATGTGGCATTCCCTAGATCGATATTCAAGTTAGCTGGGGGAGGATCAATTGATTTGAACGGTGAGTTCCTTTTAAATATAGGCTTATAGGGCCTTTGGCATTGGTTTCCTTCCCCTACATTTCTCTTCATGCCTATGATCTCGTTTGATAATTTCTTAACCATGCATTGTAGATCTTCTATGTCTCCATTACCCTTGTCGAGAGTCTGTTCTGTTTGTTTCCCTAGCAGCCTAGTCAAAAGGAGTCCTCTCCTGGGAGGAGGTTGAACTTCTTTCTTAACTAAAGAGACCTGGCCTTCTTTACACCCTTTCATCTGGAATTCTATCGTTTTAGCTTCTTCAAAATTCTCAGCTAAGGTTCGTTTGGAAACCCTTTTCACAAACATGGAAATAGAAGCTGGGAGCACATTAACATATACTTTGATTTGCAACTCTTGAGTTGGTTTGGCTTCAGGATGGAATTTGTTTAAGATGGTTGTGAATCTTTGATTGAAATCTTTAACCTTCTCTTTTGAACTCATGGTGGTTGCAAACAGTTCAACCATTAGAGCTCCTGTAGTGGTTTCTTCGTCAAATTTATCTAAAAAATCCTTTTGAAACTTTGTCCAACTAGTTATGCATCCTACAGGTAGGTTAAAATACCATGTGGAGGCTGAGTTCTCAAAAGTGTAGGGGAACAACTTGCAAACTATGTCTTCATACTGGATGTTCATAAGTCTGATTGCTAGTATAAATTTCTTGATATGATCTTCAAGCAATCCTGAGGTTTCTGGGTCGAACTTAGGAAGTAAATTCTATGGATGTCGGGGAAGGTTATAGACTGGTCCTGGGAGGGCCAAAGTGTCTATGGCCAACCAGTGTTGATTGTTCAGTGGTGGGTTTCCCCTTTATTCATTATGGTCATTGTTGTCCTCCATATATTCAGATTTTGAGTTAAACTCCTCCTCTTTCGAAAAATTGTCTGGTTCAGGGACGTCGTCGACTGGCGTTTTGGGTATCAGGTCAAGAGGATCTTGGATTTCGGTGATTGTGAAATATATTAAGTCTTCTACCATTTGCACAAAAACCTCGTCGGGAGTATTGACCGTTGGTCTACTTATCTTTTTTCTTCGAGGACATATCAGAGCTAAAGACAACACATCGATCTGTCAGGCGTATGCTCTTGTGATTATTCTGAATTGATTTAATTCCTCGTGAGGAAGAGCGTAAGGTATGTCAGGGTACAAAGGTTCTTCCTCGGGTTGTGGTGAGTTACTCATTTCAGGAGTACTCAGCGTGTGTGGGTTGTCTTGGGAATGACTAGCCATGCATGTGGGTTTTTTTGAATCTACAGGTTGTCTGAAATATTATGTGAAATATGTATTCAACCATTAATTCTCAGGCCCTCCTTCTAGCGACAATTCTGTTGGTGGGTCCTAAATCCCCTTAGTTCAACAGCAGGAAGCAAACCCGCCACCGAGGCCCAATTAGACTCTACAACATTTAATAGTGGAATGGTTCTCCAGATCTTGTGATTCGACCAACTAATTGATGGGCTTTACGTTTTCTTGCGAAGGTGTCTCCTTTAGTTTGGAGTTTCTCTTTTTGTATTTTCTCTTAGGTGGGATAGATATAATATTGTAAGCCGATATAAACCAACTTGGAAAAAAAGGGGAAAAGGTTCTAAAATACTGGAGAAGAGGCTGAGATTGGGATAACCCTCTACTCAAGCATGCAGATGGCAATTCTATACCACATGCCTAGTACTAATACGTTAACAGTGTGAGCATCCAATTACTGTCTGAGATACTAGTTATTAGAAGGAAAACACATATGCGATAAGATAATGACAAGCAAAATAATTCACCTACACTAATCATCCATCACATAATAACACAATGATTCATCTTCATCATAAAGAAAAGAACAACAAAACATTGCACTGAATAACTTAAAAACAAATTTAATTGCTCTTACTCATTACAACATTCATTCATGAAACAAGATAGTAAATAGTTCTTCTCCACGTCCAATCACACATGCAGTTTGATGAAAATATAACTTTGTCTTTGGTCCATAAGGACTTCTCAATTAAAGTTAGCTCGAAAATAGTTCTTAACAAACAAAAAAAGAGTTTGTTGTAGCGACCATCGACCTCTAACTAGTTGGTTGATGCTCTTATTTATAACATACAATTCAACTGAAAATAACGACTAAGTGTAGATAGTAAACAAAATTCTCCACGTGGCGTTCTCTTCTAATAGTTTTTATAACAGTCAACTCAAGATATCACTTGAAAGGGTGACTTTTCTCATACTCTGACCAACTGATGAATATCTCCTCGCAGGTTTGGGCATATGGAAATATGTGTTGTTCCATCGGGAGTGCGTAAATTCTATGATCTCCACCGCATGCATCTGATACTTGATCAAGTTAGCGCTTAACTGTTGAAGCACAACTTTAGTGCTGATCGGATGTTCTAGAAATTGTTGTACCTGTCCTAGCATTGTGTCAGTCACCTTTGCTAGTATTTCATCCCATGAATAATATTTCTTGGCATGCGATTCGACTATGTCTGATCCAGGTGGATATCGGTGGCCACCGACCTTTTCCGACTGGCTCAAAACAGTTTTCTGGCAAATTTGGCAATTTACTATTTTTAGCAGTTTTTAACTTCCAAGGCCATTTTGAGGGCCCAAATGAATGTTTTTAGAGACTGAGGTTCTCAATGATATTTGAAGGCATTATTGAGCACCCAAAATGAATCTCCTTGAATATACCTTTCCAACGAGCTATCATACGCCTAAAACGAAGATCGTATGCAAAAGTTACGACCTCGGGAAGTTGATGTACTAACTTACCCAAATGGGGCCCACATGACTTTTGGTGCTTCATCTCCTAGGCTTAGGTTTTTGGATGTCTAGGACTTTTTTCATTCCTGTTTATTGTAAAAAGGCCTTCAGAGCCTCATTGTAATGATCTTCTTGCGAATGTGAGTAGCTGTCACA
>SNQJ01S0029834.1:143017-154965 GCA_010110895.2 Picea sitchensis
CCCACATGACTTTTGGTGCTTCATCTCCTAGGGTTAGGTTTTTGGATGTCTAGGACTTTTTTCATTCCTGTTTATTGTAAAAAGGCCTTCAGAGCCTCATTGTAATGATCTTCTTGCGAATGTGAGTAGCTGTCACATCTCTTCTCAGAGATAAGCTGCCACCATTCTAGCGAGTCTTTCACTCTGTATTTTTACAGTCTCTGTACATTTATTTCATTAATATAAATCATGTATTACTGTATATCTGTGTTTATGGTTGCATCTCTGATACATTTCTGTTATATTATTGAATATATGCGATATCTCTGTGCATTTCTTTATTATATTTCCGCTCTCATTTCATGCCGAAAATAATCCGGATCAATGTCGCGCAAGTCGACGAAATCGTCGGGTGTGACGAACTCGAGTAGTCCAATTTATTTCATCCCCTGATTGATATTAACCCACTATCTTTCACACTTGACCCATTTCCTTTGAATTTCATGGTGTGGTTCCCGAGACATTTTGGCCCAATAACCGACTGATCTTTTTATGCGTTCAAGACTGTTTTCGCTCAACACTCGGATGCTGTGTTCTTCTTTTTCTTGGCTCTGCTGGACTGCCCACAACATATTCGATTCTTTCTATGGCTTTCTGCACTTTCTCGTACCATCGTTCCATATCCTTGCACGTTGTGAGTGCCATGAGAGTATCCTCCTGGAGTTAAACTATTCTTGCGATAAATAAGTGCCGCTTGTTTTTGAACTTCCTATAGGGATCCTGGAAATCGCTCCTTAAATATATTGCAACATGTGTAGTGTCCTGATAATACTTAACTAGATGATGAAAATGTTCTATTTCTTTTAGGGAAGTGACCAATTCCTTTCCATCCCTTTTTTCTCTATCTAGGGTGGTGTCCGAGATCGCTCTCCCTACGTCGATAAGTTCAGATGTTCTGGCATTTTCTTTGTTTATCAAATCATCCTCTGTAGTGGTAAGGATGGATGGATCCAATGTAATTCTCCTTTTCTTGGTGGTTCGTTGGACAATAGCCTTCCTCTTTTGATCATAGGTGATCACATATATGTTTTCTACCTCGTCCACATGTTTGAGAATCTATTGATCACCCCATGTGAGTGTGTTTCCTAGACTTCCGATAGTGTATATTTGTTCAAGATCGGGTTCTTGAACTTCCTCATTGTGCTCCGAAGGCCTAGCCTCTGCCTGTCGCTTGTCGAGGATCTGAGTATCGAGCGAAATAGAGGCGTTGAGAGTAGACTTGATACTTACTTGTTCATCAACCGTTGAAATGTCGATTTTCTTTCATGGGGATCCTTCCTTTGGCTCATCTGGTTCTAACTTGTCCTTTGGATTGTCCGCTTGGGTCTTCGGTGCATCGGGATTTTTCATGTCAAGGCCAGTCTCGTCTTCTTTTTCTTTCTGTGGGACCTCCTGGGTTTGGACTTCAGGAACATGAGAATATGTCTTCCCAGGTCCCTTTTCTTATTTGATATGCATAGGGGTCTCGAGAGATACCTTTGGGCTCTCATCATCATCATAAATATTTACCAACTCGCTCAAGGGATTGGGTGTGCCTGTTTCTACTAATACCTAGACCGTTTTTGACTGAGTCACCACACCTGCCAGCGACCCAACCAACAGTGTTGAGAATTCAAGGTCATCGAACTCGACAGTTTCATCAACATATATAAATTCGGGACTGCCTGTGCCCACCTGGATTCTCTCTGGGTTATCAACAGGTGATCCTGTCATTTCTTATAGGTGTGAGTCAACTTGTAATTGATCAAACACCTGCTGTGCCCATTCTAATATGAGAAGTCACCTTTCCAGTGCATCCTGTACCAAATGGATATCTCTGCCTCGTGCTTGGGTTATCATGGGGGCTTCGACTTCTTCAGGCGCTATCCTTTCTTTTCTGGCCCTGGGGATCCCTTCAATCGACTGTTCTAGGACCGTCACTTTCTCATCTAGGCTCATGGACTTGAACCTGGTCGCCTTAGGATCAACCATCCTCACCATTACTTCATCCTAGTTTCGAGAATTTTCAGTGAAGATCTCATCTTCAAACCTGTCATCGGCGTATGGCTAGGAGGATGATACTTGTTATGTGTGCTTTAGGACCAGACCTTTTGGATCGTGCTTGCGAAAATGGCCAGTCTGGAATTAGAACTCCAATTGGCTTAACCCTTCTTGCTTGGTTTGCACGATGTCTTTTACCATGTAGAAACCTATGTGAAATCCATAAGGTATGAATGCCCACTTCTTATCTTTGACCAGAGTAGCATTGTAACCTTGCAGGATGGTCTGATAATAGATTTCCTCTACTACTAGTCGGTCAGGGACATACATAGGTAACAGGTGTGGTTCACTGGTGGCTCCGAAAACCCTGATGTAGGTATCACACTCATCTAGGTACCAGTGGCCAAATTTTTATATAATATTTTTGGCCGCATTTGATAGCCTTGTGCACTCTTTCTTGAACAACAAAAAATGAATACGCGTGATAAATTGATCGTAGATGAGAGAGTAGGATTTCTTGTACCTGTTCTCCCACAAGATGCCGAAATATACATGGACTAGGAGTTCTGAGGCGTGCCATCTCAGGTTCATTCTAGCAAAGGCATTTCTCGCACATGTGACATCCAATATATAATAAGCCACGTAGAAGGATGAGGTTTCTCCCTCTTTCAGCATCTGAGCCTATCGTATGCAAGTGCTCAGTTGTCTGGATGTGATGGCACCCTAGTTAAAACCTATTCCGAAATGACTACAATATAAGCTAGAGGCATCCAAGCCTCTGAAAACCTTGAGCAATCTTTCTTCCCATGCAACCGATAGAGGAGGACCATTAGATAGATATATGACTCCCTTAAGTTGGCCGCCGGGTACCAACCGGAGGTCCGATTGGTGAAATTTTTATCCTCTCTCCACCATGAAGCCATCACCTTGCTAGTGTCTTGTTTCTCATAGAATCTTATAAAAAAATCGATGTTCATCCACTCCTCCAACTCTTTGATCTTGTAGCAATTTTGAACCTCCACTGGAAGGAAAACCCCGACACACTCGCCATTTTCGTCATTCATCAAACATATTTGTGTGTCAGTGTGATTGATAAGCCACTTCAGAAGTTCTATGCAGGGGAATACTGGAGTTCTTCTTGATACCATGTGCAGATACTCCTTTCGAACATTCAGGACGACTTCATCGTCGAGTTTTCTTATATTGGGATCGTTGTGCGGGGTATATTCAGGGAATTCTTCCCGCTTGATTTTCTGGAAAAGTTCCCCTTAGTGCGGGAGTACTATTTTGGTCCCTATGCTTGCCTCCATGTCTCCGAAGGCCAGGGGATGATTGAAAAACTTCTTGGTGGATGTATTGATGAAGGGCACCGACTTTGGAGTGAATTCTAATTGTTTCACGACCGCTGGGGAAGAACCTTCTCCCACCTCTGGTTCCTTTAGCTTCACCATTCTTGGAGATTTCCTGGTGGTTGGTTTTCTTGGAGGCATTGTTCGTGCAAATGAAACAATCCTTTAGGGCCAGTATACAGAGAAACATTTGATCATAATGTATATATGAGGTAAAACACACAACAAAATCTAGACTAGCACATACCTGTAGTGCTTGCTAAACTATGTGGTTTAATACTCATGGGATCTGAGAGACTTCTTCCAGATTGCTCGCCTTACTCCTCTGTCTGACCTGAACTTATTTGTGTGCAGAATAATCTTCTTTAGAATGGATCAAAAGAATTTGATGGGAAGATATTACCAATCGTATCAATCAATTAATCCAGGTGATGAGTTGATGGCGGAGGTGTGAAGGGTGATGTGTTGTATCGGTAGGTTCAAATTGTCCTTTTGATTCACACATGAATTAGAATCTGATGCGATATTTTGGAATTAATTATCCCTTTAAATGCATCGTATCTAGCATTAAAATGTCCCATCATGTCGCTTTCCAAGTGGGAAGGTCGGGGATCGACAATGCATGGTGAATGTTTCGATGGCAACCTCATGTTTAAAATCTTCGACGCCATTTGGTTTCGTTGTACGAAGTTGACGTGGAAAAACTGACTCAGGGTGTGACTTGGGCCTTGGGAAGTGCTAGTGAATCAAGGGGAAACTCCATCATATGTTTAACTGATTTGGCAACGACACGTGATGGGTGGGGGGAATATGGTTTGATCGTGTAGCCTAATCGGAGTCGAGGTTTTCAACAATATGCGTGTGTCAAAATAGACCTAGGACTACCGATGCCGAAAGTATCGGGGTCGGCTGTCGAAGGGGGGAATAAATCTGTCACACCTCTTTTATGGACCTACCTTCTCCAAAAATCGTCGATGCCGAGAGTTTCGGGGATCGTCTATCGACACTTCTTTTCTTCCTTCGTTAGCGTTTACTCTTTCAGCCTTTTGCTGATGCCGAAAGGATCGGTCATCAGCGATATCCTTGGTGAAGCTCATCACGAAAGAAAAATCCCGTCTGTCGATGTCGACAAAGATCAATGTTCGACTACCTTGGTTCTCTTGAGTGATTTCTTTTCATGCTTAATCCTTTTCGATGCCGAATTTCTTAAGCGTGTCGGGGAAGAGTCTTGACTGTCGATTCTTTAATTAAATGTTAGTCTTTTAAGTTATGGTTTTTCGCATGCTCAAGCAAACTTTGAGAGTCTTAAATGAGAGACAAAAATGCTAAGCAAAGGTAACATTTTCATACTAAAGTCAAAATAAACAGTGCAAAAGAATCAAGTGGTACCCAAAAAGTAAAATTTGACATAGGATTTTTGGGGTGTGTTGAGTGCTGAACATGATCCTGATGATGAAATATGATGAAAGATGCAAGTCAGGTGCCCAATAAAACCCCTCAATATCTCTTGAGTTCACTATCACCCCCATCTGGCTACTCTGGTAGGTATCCTACTCTGTAACATAGAAAAATCCAAAAATGGGGACATTACGGCTTAAATTTTGAAAGAAAAATGCTAGATCCAAGAAATTTCCTTCCTTAAATAAGTGTCTAGCCAAAACCTTAGGGAAGACACAAAAATAATGCAAGTCAACTAAAAAAATGAGTGATTTAAAGAGATCGACTTGGAATATAAATTCAAGTTAACAATTGAGTATTGAAGTGTTAGCTCAATGAAACTTGGAAGTGCAACCTAGTTTTAAAATATAAAACCCTATTAAACCCTACATTTATTATAACAAAAATTTAAATGGAAAAATAAATGAGATGGCATAAAAAAAAAGTGAAACCTAGTTCTTACCATTGAGCTATGGGGTCTAAGCTATTCCTGACTAGTTGTCTTCTTATATTTGATGTTTTAAGTCCCTAGATATCTTGGAAGACTACTTAGTGAGCATCAAAATAGGAAATATGAACTATGCATGAATCATTGGGAGGTTAATCTTAAAAAACTTAACCTGAGTATTACAAACTTAAAATTTTAAACATAAACCTAGGGTAAGGAAGTAAAACCCTAAGATATCCACCCCCAATACACTAGATCTAGCCTAAAATTTCACAAAGAAATGAAATAGATTACAATCATACCTCACTTGCATTTATTTCTTTGTAATATCTCTTTCCTTAATGAAGACTTGCAATATCAAACCATTCAATAATCACTCTAGAACATTTACTCAAAAAGATAGAAAGATCTCTCACCAAAATTAAGTAAATGTGTCTTTCTAGTCTATTTCCAACCATGAAACATGAGGGAGGCATCCTCCTTACATATATAAGGTGCTCCAAATACCATACAATGAATACCATGAGCTAAAACAATACCATGTGCTCAAATGAAAACCATGAGCCCAATACCATGTTTTAAGTGAAAAACATGGGAGAATACCATAGGTGGTTACAAAAAATCCTCAAATGTGGGGGTGCTCTCCTCAAAATGGTAAAAGTGAAACTAAATGTCACACATATGGTCCATGAGAGGATGAGAACAAGTGTACCCTCCTCAAATTGTTCCAACAACCTCTCCAAAGTACATGTAGAGTCAAAGGAGACCCAAGATCAGGGCACCCGCCTAACCAACCCCAAAAATCATGGAATAAATCATGCACACATGTGAGAAACAAGTGAATAATGAAGTGCGTCCTTCTAGAAGATTCTAGAAATATCACATGTGTGAGATAAGAGAGAGAAAATGTGCCCCAAATGAGCCTTCACACATGTACCAAGTAAATACCATCTCCAAAAAAGGCTAGAAATAATTCTCACATGTGAAAGAGGGTCCAATATGAGTGCACCCCACATGTGTGCTAGAAATATCAAGTAATCACCACCATAAATAGCTCATGCATGGTCCATATGATAACAAGTGTACAAATGTTAACGTCGATACTTCTGTGATGATGTTAATGCAATGTCATGGATCTCGAGGCATGGTACACAGATACCAAGGCATAATGCATATATATCAATGTGGGGCACCCACCTATAATGATGAATCAAGTCTCATCACAAGTCATTAGGCAATTCACATTAAGTAAACTCTTCTAAAAACATCATAACATAAGTTAATTTTATAATTTACCTAAGTTTACCATGGTGGGACAACCTTACCCTTATTACATGTATCAATTCCTAGGACAAAGGTATATCCTAGGTCACTTGGTTAGAGATAGGTAAACATGACAGATAGTTAAAGGGAATGGGAAATTTATGTTTTGAACCTCAAAGTCATATGTGATGATGCAAAAGGCCTTTTAACTGGTCCAACTAGCTTTCTAGAGCTAGAAATCTCTATTATTTACACATGCAAACCTTTAAGAGGGATCTTTTCTTAGATTTACACCTCGACACCTTATTTATTACCCATTTTTGTATTGTTCTTTGATTTCTTAGTCTTTTCTTTAGATATGCATTTTTTAGCACATGACTTAGGGGTTGGGCCTTTTTAAATTAGGTGGCGTATATCAAGCTTTATTTATTGATTTATTTCACTTTCATGATCTTCACCTATAGCTTTTTTGGCTATATTTGATTTAGGCTCACATTGATCTTCAATTTGCCGAGCTAGACTTTGTTGGATGACATATGATAAGTCAAACATAAGTGGGGATGATATATTTTTTATGAATGAGATGGAAGTGAAAGGGGAAAATGGAAAGTGTTAGGTATGGTTAAGATATGAAGTATGCTAACCCAACTAGATTCATGGTAGTATGATTTGACCCAATTCTTGACAACACTTATCTAAGGAAAATTATGTCCCCCCATGGTACAATGAGACAAAATAATAAAATTTTATCATTAAGAAGTGTTATTAGATCAAACTCAATGTTTATTACATTCATGAATAGGTAAGAAACCATCACACCATGTCTAAGAAATAAACCCACACACGAGAACATAACACATTGACTAAAATAAAGATCATGCATGAAGTACCATCTGCGAGTGCACATAATATTTGAGGTGTGAGGCATAGGAGCTAATATACCATGGTAAAGTCATTTGAAAGAAGTCACATGTAATGTGATATTAGATCGTCATGTGTCTGATGGAAGAACTAGAAGAACATTCCTAAATCACAAGAAATGAGCAGGAGAGCTCATCTAAGCAACAACATCACACCCCTATGAGGGTGGTCTGGAAGTAGTTTCTCTTGAGGATTAAACTTCTAACTTTGACATTAAAATTGAGAAAATTTACAATGAGTTGAAATTTCTTTCAGAAGAGAACTAAGGATTCCATCCTTGCAAAGACCCTTTTGATTTTCAAAATAATTAAAGGAATAGAGACTTATTTTTGGTTGGAACAAGAAAATGTTATCATAGAGGATGCATAAAACCCTTATGTTTTTGAAGTGGATGTCATAGGAAAAAATATGCATGTTGGAAATGTCAAGACAAAATCAAATGGGCGTAGAAACCAAGAGACTCCTATATATATTTCAAATACTAGGGGGATTTAAAGGGTGGAACTTCAAAGCTGCAAAGCAAACAATAAAAAACTAATCAAAGCTCAAGAAGAGTAGAACCATATAAATGCAACCATGCTTCAAAGTTTGACAGAAATATAGATGCAAAATCACCATGAACAAAATTCAAATAACGCTGGTGGGAACATGAATAGTTCAAAAAGTTGTTCTCACAGGAAGTCTAATAATGCAAGAAGAACCTCCCAATATGGGACTTATAAACCATTTCCATTAGAATTTTCTATTAGTGAGACATATGCATCTGAAGGCTCATTAAACAACCCAAAATCTTCTCCAAACAAGAATAGGGGAAAGGGGCCTCTTAGAGATAACTTGCATGAAGAACTATAAAAGGTAAAACCACCTACATTTGATGGCAAAGTTAAATTTGGATAAGAAGATGAGGCTTGGCTTCTTTGGTTAAGAAAATATTTCCAAATTCATACTATTCAAGGAATATGAAGGCCAAAGTTTCCATATTTAATTTAAATGGAAGAGATCCTAAGTTGTGGGATCACCTCCAATAATTGAAGAATATCAATGAAAGGAAGATTGTATGGAAGCAATTCAAGAAACAATTTCAATAGAAATGCCTCTATGACCATTATTATGAAGTTAAAGTGTGTGAATTCCATGAATTGAAATTGGGGTAAATGACCATGGATGAGTATGCATATATATTCTTGAAATTAGTGAGATTCATCAAACACATCTAAGATGAGATGGTGAAAATTTAGTGTTTCTAAAGGGCACTACCTCAATCCTATAGGGGCATAATTGAATTTGATGATCCTCAAACACGTGAAGAGACAATTAGAAAGGATAAGTATCGCTATGAATAGGACAAAGGAAAGCCAAATTTCCAAAAGACGTGAAAGGATAAGAAATGAGAAAAGCTTGACCAAAAGAAAAAAAAGGGTTTAATCATCCTCGCTTTAAGAACCAACCAAAGACCTTCAAGCAAAATTAGCTAACTCAAAGTGGAAACAAGCTAGCTGAGTTTTTGGGAAAAATGCTAAGGCAACATCTTGAATGTTGGAGATGTGTAGAATACTACATGTACAATAATTTAATTCATCAAAAAGAAAAAAACCGGGAATGTACGCAACATCCATGAGGCCACTACTGTGAATGATGTGGCACATACAATTATAGGATTTGCATTGCTTTAGAAGATCACCATGCAAATCACCAATCAACAATGGTTGAAGTTGAAGGTAAAATTGCTAAGCAATCCATTTCCATTTTAATAAATTTGGAATCCAACCACATTTATTTCACTCCTAAAGTTGTTTAAACTTTTTCTCTTAAGAAGTGCAAGCATAGTAAATCATGGTTATTCCAACTAGTCACTAGAACCAAGAGAAAGGTTAGTAAAATGGTGGAAAGGTGTCCATTACAGTTGAATGGACTATTTTCATGGGAAATTTGAATATTTTTGCATTTAGTTCTTATGATGTCATCATTGGTATGCATCGTTTGGAAGCACATAGAGTTAAATTGATTGCTACAATAAGACTTTTGATTTTATTGATGAAGGGATAGTGAGAGATACTCCAAAGGAAATATCTGTTAGAGGTATTTCAACATTGCAACTAAATAAATATTTTAGAAAAAGATGCAAATTGTATGCATTGCAAATATTGGAATCAACATAAGACAAAGCAAAAATTGAAGATTATCTTGTATTGCAAGACTTCAATGTTGTGCCTCTTGATGAGGTATTAGGACTTTCTCCAAAGAAAAATATTAATTTCGCAATTGAACTTTTACCTAGCGATATACTAGTGTCTAAGAATCTTTATAGAATGAGTACCCCTATTGGAGCTTAAAATGCAATTACAAGAGTTGTTGGAGAAAAGATACATTTAACAAAGTGTGTGTCCATGGAGAGCACATGTCTTATTTGTGAAGTAAAAAGATATAACTCTCTGGCTATGTATTGACTATCGTGATTGAATAAATTCACATTGAAGAACATGTATCCATTGCCTTAGATTGATGACCCGTTTGACCAAATGAGAGGGGAAAAATAAGTAATAAGTTTGAATGGTCCCATGAATATGAGGAAAGCTTCTAGCAATTGAAAAAGGTTCTTACAAGTGCCCTAATTATGAAAATTGCAAATTCAAAGAAATATTTTGTTATCTGCATTGATGCATGCATTAAATGAATTTGTTGTGTTCTCATGTAAGATAATTATGTAGTATAAAATATGTCAAGGTGTAATGTACCTATGGAAGATAATATGGGGCACCTCGGTAGGCACCTGTTGATGGGACTGAAATCCCTTGACTCAACAGTAGGAACCAAACCAGCCACCGAGGCCCAATTAGACTCTGCAATGTTTAAAATGGAATGGTTCTCTAGATCTTGCGATCCAACCAATTTATCGATGGGCTTTGTGTTTCTTTGTGAAGGCTCTTCCTCCAGTTGTGACTATTTTTCTTCTGTATTTTCTCTAGGGTGGGGTTGATATGAGAGATGCAAGCCAACATAAACCAACTTGACAATTAACAGGATTAATTTTTAACTACTGGGGAACAGGTTAATCTTGGGACAACCTGCTTCTCAACATGCAGACAATTACTCTATACCACAGGCCTAGTACTAATACATTAACCATGTGAGCATCCAATTACTGTCTGAGAAACTGACTATCAGAAAGAAAGCACATATGTAATGAGATAATGGAAAACAAAATAATTCATCTACCATAACCATGCATCACAGAATAACACAACGATTTATCTCCATCATGAAAGCAAAGAACATCAAGACATTGCACCAGATAACTTGACAAGATAATTAATTTGTTCAAAAAATGTCGGAAGAACCACAGTGATTTTGAGAGCTTGTCGACGTTTCGGATCCACAACAGGATCCATCTTCAAGACAAAAAAAAAGCCCGAGGAAAAATAAGAGAGGAACCCCTAATAAATAATGATGAGGCGGGTGGAAAACTAAGGTCGGCAGAGTGAAACCCTAGATTTGAGGAGATTTGAACACCTATCGTGTGGTAGTTACATTAAGATTCCAAATAACCCCATTAAAAAGATAATGAAAGAAGTAAAGATAGCCATCAATAACTCCAACTTAGACGAGAGGACGAAAAAGAGATTGCTTCCCACCAATGAGATCACCCCGAGAATTTATGGCCCACCAAAAATCCATAAGGAAGGAATCCCTCTCAGACCAATAGTCAACACGATAGGATCACCCACCTACAAGATTGCCAAGTATGTTGCTAAGATTCTAGGCCCCCTAGTAGGTCACACNGGACAATTTTGTAATGTGAACAACCCATAAGATCCTTATAGCTCTTGGAAAAAAGGATATACAATTCTTTACAAGTTGTAAGTTTTTGAAAAAAGACATATTATATTTACTAATGTAAGTTATTTTTCTTATTGAAAAAAAAAAGTTAACTACTCACTACAAATTAATTTAAATTATTTTTCTATTTTTATGTGTATACAATTTTATTTGAATCAATAATTGACAAAGTAATTTTTTTTTAATGTATAGAGTTTTTTTCTAAAAAGTATAGTTTTTTTTATGCAATTGTTTGTTTTATGCAAGTAATTATAACGTTAAACTCATATTGATATAATTTCATTTTACTTACTAGGTTTTTGCCACGATTTCTTTATTACCCTTTGTTGTAGTAAGTTTGGAATGACAATGGTTATTTTAGCAAAAGAATATTTTTCTTTAATTCCCCATATTTTAATTTATTACGTTCCATCAACATACCAACATATAGCAGAGGGCTTGTATTTTAACTCTTAATACCACTGCTAGGAACCGTTTTTCAACTCTTTCAACTTGTTACCAAGATTCTTTGAAGAAGCCCAAAGCTCAAACAGGACAACCATACAAAATTAATATTCGCACTAAGGTTCTCAATAACATCTTCCTTAATTTCCAACTCCATGTTTAATGGATATTTCCCCCATGACCTTGGGTCAAGTCAAAATAGAGAAAGACCAAATTCAGAAGATACAACC
>SNQJ01S0029834.1:170123-189578 GCA_010110895.2 Picea sitchensis
GAGTTTTGTAGATTGCAGTTTTTGGAGCTTGTATGTTGGCTTTGAGCTTTTCTTTGTCAAGATATATTGTTGATCTTAGAATCCATGGAGCAGAAGTGTGTGGGAAACAAAGAATTGTTGGAAGGAATCTGACAAAATCAAGGCATATGGTTGTATCTTTCTTCCACATTATTTATTACAAATATACTTTTCTTTCCTATATGAATGTTATTTGTCCATATTGTATGATTCCTTAATCACATTCATAGTTTCATATCAAATAGACTCTGTTACTCTTATGTTCATCTGCTTGTGTTTCTTTGCATATATTTCTCCATAAGCCTTACGACGAAGCTGGGATCACATTGGTGAGGTCAGGTCTACAACATCTAAAAGGTATGTTTTGGATCCTCTTCTTATTTGGTAACTGAAATCAAGGAAAGTTTAGTATACTGTCTTGTTTTGTTCTAGTTTCGTAGTAAAGCTAGGGAGATCAGTTTGTGTCTGCACTTACCGATTAGTCCGATAAAAAAATTGGCGACCATACAGGGGAAGATTAAGAAGAAGAAGAAAGTGAATATTAAGAAGAAGAAAAATAAACAAGGGTCCACACTTCCAACCACTTCCAGACATGTTGGAGAACATACAGTTAATGATAATTGTGTTGGGAGTGTTGATGATGCTAAGATCACCTAAACAACCTGTAATCCCAAGTACCCTTGCAGGCTTTAAAGGGTATCCATCTTCTTAAGGATTGCCCTAGTCTATCCAAGGTTATAGAAGCATGGTCTACACACCCTCACCAACCCATGTCTTCAGCCTCTGAACAACATGCTGATGAACTCTCGTCAACTAGTCAGGGTACCGTTGGGAAGAAGAAAAGTAGAGTCAAGTTCCCATGTATGTTATGTGGAGGGAGTTATCAAACTCACCTTTTCCCTCGTATGGATGAAGCCTCAAAATTACTGGAAGACATGACTGTTTCCCAACCTCAAATTCCAACTTCTTATTGCAAGCTTACTCTTGACACACCTATAGTTGATGGAATGATCAATCTGGTCCCTTTGTCGATTAGTCTGGTTGATCATGTAGTCAATATAGTCACGTCCTTAGTTGCACCAGTTGAAAAAGTGGTTGATCCGGTCCCATCCTCGGTCGATCCCACTCTCCCGTTAGAGAGTGAAACCCAAGCGGTCAATCTGTTTCCATCCGTTGACCCCATTCTCCCCTTGGAGAATGCAACTAAAGTGGTCGATCTGATCTCATCATCGGTCAATCCTACTCTCCCGCTAGAGAGTAAACTCGATATTTCCCACATTTTTCTCATTGATACAGAATATACCGTGTTGGGGGAAATTCCTCCTTCTCCCGTGGAACCCACTCCAAGTAATGAGGCCATCCTTTTTGATTGGGGTGCGCTATCTAGACCTCGTCTTCCCTCTCACATTCCTTTCAATATTACAGTACAGGTTTGGGGTTGGGACATTCCTCAGAAACTGATAGATGAAGGTGCATCCATTAGTATTTTGTCCTCTATTGCTTGTCAAGCTTTGGGTTATCCTCAGTTTGCGTCGGTTACCCAGAGTCTGTTAGCTTTTAACAGAAGAACCAATTAACCTTTAGGAGTCCTTCCTCAGTTTCCCGTAACTTTGGGAGGGAAAACTTTCTTTATTGAAGTCATGATAGTCCAAGACCCCTAGGATTTCAAATTACTCCTTGGGAGAGATTATGTGTATTCCATGAAAGATATTATGTCCACTCTTTTTCGTGTGATATATTTCCCTCACGATGGAAGAATTATGACTATTGATCAACTTTCATTCATTGGTCCTGACTCAATGACATCCTTAAATGGTTCGTATATGTAGGAAATATCGCCCCCACCACAGGTCAATTATGTGGCATTGTCCCCCATGCCTTCACCTGGCGATGAAGATGAGCCTCTTGTTGTAAGCTCAGTCTCTTATGACTTATATCCGGTAGTTGACATGGTGATCTCTTGAATAGGGATTTAGAGCCTGATCTCCTTACCCTTGTCGCAACCCTCGACATGTGTTCCTTCTAGAGTGTGTTTATTCCGTCAAATGAAGATCTCTTGGAATCCATGACCGAGTTTTTTCTATTGACATGGTGTCCTTTTGAAGCATTGTCCTCTTGGAAGCCATGATTAAGAAGAGTTTATTGAGCATGGTTTTCTGATTTCAAGCTCGTTAAAAAATGAAACCAGCTATGAGGATATTTTTGTGTCTCTGCGGAAACCTCGTTAAAAAATGAAACAAAATTTATGAGCATAGTTCATGTTTCTATGTCAAGCTCGTTAAAAAATGAAACAAAGATCTGGGGATTGAACATGGATTCTTGAGCATAGTTCTTTTCCTGTGTCAATCTCGTTAAAAAATGAAACCAACTTTTCCCCTTCTCTGTTTGAGTCAACTCCTTCATCTAGTATTTGAAGCTTCATTTCATCCGCCTCTGTTGTTGGATGAGACGAAGCTTGGGGGGAAATGATTCCAACCTCTGGACTTCATGCTGAAGTTGAGCCGCTAGCTTCTTAAGCTGGGGGCTAAGTACCAACCGTGGAAATTTGTGAACCATGCGTTGGGAAGTTGCAAACATAGTTTTTACTTTGGTTCAAGCTTGTGTAAAAATGAAACCACCTACCTCAAGCATAGTTTCCTCTAGTTTGAGCTTGTGTAAAAATGAAACCAGGTCCAAGCATAGTTTTTTTTAGTTTTAATCTTATGAAAAAATAAAATCTATCCCAAGCACAGTTTTGTTTTGTTTTAAGCTTGCATAAAAAATAAAACAATCCTGAGCTTAGTCTTTGTTCTTTCTCATGCTCGTAAATCAATGAGAATGTAACCGAGTAAATTTTTATCACTTTTTTGGACTCGTAAAGGTTATACGAAAAAGGAACCCTCTAGAGTTCTCTTTAAGCTCTTTTCAGACTCTCTAAACATGAAAAGATTGTCGAGTGATCTTGTTCTTTCCAAACTCGTTAAAGTATTAGAAAACATGTATGTTGAGCGATAGTTTATCTCTTTTTCGGTCTCATCAGACTACTTTATGAAAAATGACATTTTGGAGTTTTCTTTAAGTGTTTTTTCAGACTCTCTAAACATGAAAAACCCTTGAGTTTTCTCTCTTTTGACTCATTAAGCAAACATCGAAAGGCCCAAATGGGACTGAACCACTCCTTCTTAGGGTACATTAAACATACTCCGAGGGACTCATCTGAAGGATGAGCTTACAGTTCAAGCATATGTTATCCTCCTCAATATTGTGTAAAAATAAAGAGGTACTTGCCATAAATGGTGGGGGGAAAATTTGGAAAGAAATATATCTAAACCTGTATTCTATGGGAAAGTCTCTTTTGAACATGATACCCTTTCACTGGCTTTGTGTCTAGGTTGGAAAATTTGCTTGCCTCTTGATCATACTCCTTTATAAGATTACAAATTGGTCTATGATCCCTGTTGTTGAGTCAGTGTTTCCTAGACACTTGTCGTGTCATCAATATGTTCAAAGAGAAGTTCAACCCAGAAAGCCTTCTATTGCGTTGGCCATTTTTGTAGTCCTTAAGCCTTCTATTGCGTCGACCATCCCTGCGTCAGTCCTAAATAATTTGTTACTATGATCTACCTCAAATATTTTTACTTGTTTCGTGTCATTGATGGGGGATACATCAAGGCCCTCCTGTGACGAGTCTTTTCCTGTCGACTTTAACTCATTATCCAGGAATTAGACTTAGAAAATTATTGGTACCTTGGAACTTGCATGCCTCAATGACAGGTTTCCTCTCTTTCGACAGTGGTTTTTCATTGTTGACCCTTGATCGAGAGATTCTACCGAGTGTTCGAATTCAGCTCATTAATTCACACCCATTGGATTGTACGGGTGTACCTTGGGAATCATTGACATTAATGGTGATTTCCCTCACACTTGTTAACGATATACACTAATGATTGGTAATCAAGTGGTTTCTACCATGTTTGACTTCAGCACATGCATTTGCATGGTTAGATTTGTACTATAGAGTGGTGGAGATGAATACCCTGGATATTTTCTGACAGATTCAGGTTGCGTTGGAGTATATTTAGATTATACGGTTGCATAGATCCATAATGTATGTCTTGTGGCTATGTTCAAATTTGAGTCTTTAACACATAGATCCATAGTGTATTTTTGGTGGCTATGTTTAGATTTGAGTCATATTGGCATGGATCCATAGTGTATGTTTGTTGGCCATGACCTGTCTTACTTGACATGGATCTTCACATGTCGACATTTATACTTTGATTAATTTGTATTCTAAGTATGGGAATGCCTACCTCAGTGATGATATATTATCGTATTGTATTTCCTTGTTTGTTGGCAGGTTTCTGACCCACTGTTCCTTGTTCCCTACACAAACTTGACAAAGTATTTCAATTATCACTCTGTTCTAACTTCATACTTTGGGGGGATATCTGTTACACATTATTTTCATCACCCCTATGATCGTTAATGATGTAAACCTATCCTTTGTCTTTAGAAGGATCAATGGCCTGAATTCCCGAGGAAAGAAGGGAGAAGAATTTTTCTTGAGAGATGAAATCACATTTTCCTTTGTAAAAACCCTTATAAGGAGGATCGTCGCACCTTGTCCAGTTCTAGGGGTACGATGATCCTGGATCATCACATGTTGTACTAAACCTGGCCTATGACATCGTCGCACTCTGCTCAGTTCTAGGGGTGCGACAATTTTCGTACGTGGGAAAAACAAGCATCTTCTTGATGCTTCTAGAAGGATAAGCTTCTATGGTGAGGTGGCCTCCGATCGGTTTGGATATTACTTGTTTTTTTGATTTAGTGGGATCATCCTATCCTCCTCACCCTATCCTCTTCAACTTATAAAAAGAGAGGAGCTCTCATGGAGAAAGTTAGATTGGAAAAGTTGGAAAGTTCTTGAGTTTTGTAGCTTGGAGTTTTTGGATCTTGTATGTTGACTATGAGCTTTGCTTTGTCAAGATAGATTTTTGATCTCATAATCCATGGAGCAGAAGTGTGAGGGAAGCAAAGAACTGTTGGAAGGAACCTGACAACATCAAGGCATTTGGTTGTATCTTTCTTCCACATTATTTAATACATATATACTTTTCTTTCCTATATGAATGTTATTTTTCCATATTGTATGATTCCTTGATCAGGTACATAGTTTCATATTAAATAGAATCTGTTATTATTGTCTTCGCCTGCTTGTGTTTATTTGTAGATATTTCTCCATAAGACTTATGATGGAGCTGTGATCACATTGGCAAGGTCAGGTCTACAACATTGGCAAGGAATAATCATGTGTAAGTATTTATACATGAGAAATACTAGGGTTCTATGCCAACCACCCTTCATTATTATATGTTTCCAATAACTACATAGTGGCCCTATTCTATGGTTATGGCCACATTACATTCATTATCCCCTTGGGTACCTCCCTAGGTACATTACAAGAGGAAATTTAAAGAACATGGAAACAAATGTTACTCGTGACTTGGAACTTGATGTACTAGTGCATGTTTTTAAAATGTGGAGGCACTACCCAAAGAGAAAAATATTTGAGCTCAACAATAATCATAACAATTTTCAATATTTACTTGACCAATAAAACAAGGGAGATTGCTACATTTTTATTTTTATTTGATTTTAGTGTCAAAAACATAAAAGGAAAATAAAACAAAGTCATTGATGTAATCGGTAAAAATGTGTGTGTAAGGGAAATCAAATTTCAAGAAGATTTTTATTGAGTCCCTTGCTGGAGATGAACGCTATATCTAAGTGAAAGATGGATTGCAACAACAAAAAATAGAAAAGAGTTATGAAGGTTATCATTTGAATGATGATGTGCATCTTATTTATAAATAGAATGTATAATCTCAACATTTTAAAGTTGAGAAGAATTGTCATGGATGAAATATATAAGATTCCATATTCTAGCTATCCATGCTATCAAAAAACAATTGCTACAACGAGAAAACAATAATTTTGGCCCAAATATTGTCGAATACATTGTCAGATGACTAGAATGTCAATGAGTTAAGATCAACATCAACACCCAATAGGTTTATTGTAACCTTTTCCACTTCCAAAATGGAAATGGGAGGTAATAACAATGGATTTTTTTACCAGATTGTCAAGAGAAATGAGACAACATGATTCTATCATGGCCGTGGTGGATAAATTAACTGAGGAAACTCACCTATAAGGTTGCTAACATTGCAAAATTATTCATGAGATAAATTTATAGATTGCATGGAGTACCTAATGTAATCATTTCCGACATATATATAGAGATTACTTCTAATTTTGGAATAATCTATTTGAAAACCTTGATGCCAAGTTGAATTTTAGTATTTCCTACCATCCATTGACAAATGGGCAATCTAAAAGTGTGAATAAAGTGATTGAAGACATGCTTCACATGTATCCAATGGATTAACCATCAAAGTGGGAAGTTTATTTATCCCTGATGGTATTTGCATATAACAATGGGAAACATGTGTCATTAAAAATGAGTCAATTTTTGGCTTTATATGGTAGAAGATGCAATACTCCAATGAGATGGGATAATCCAATGAACATAATTGTCATTGAGATGAACATGTTGGAGATGAGGCAAATTTTTTTTAGAACTATGCATAACTTGAAGGGATCCTAAGATAGGCAAAAAAGTCATTTGTATAAGAACAACACACATATAAAATTTACTGTTGGGGATCATGTAATTATTATAGAGAATCCAAGAAAGAGTTCCTTGAAGCTTGGAAGTTGTTCCCAAACTGACACCTAGATATTGTGGACTATTTCAAGTTCTTGATAGAATAGGGTCAATTGCTTATAGACATGCATTCTCATTTAATAATAGAGTTCACAATGTTTTCCATTGTTCTTTGCTTAAAAAATGTGCGCATGATCCTAACCATGTGATTGATTGGGTTTTTGTCCAAATGGACCAAGAGGGAGAGTTCCAAACATAGTCATTTTGCATCCTTAATAAGAAAGTAACATTTTTTTTGGAATGAAGCCATTAGAAAGGTCAAGGTGCAATGGACACACTTTGGTCCCAATGAGGCTATGTGGGAGTTGGAGGATGCCATGAAGGAGGCATACCCATTTTTGTTTTGATCTTAAGTTGCATCGAGGTTGTTGCTATTCAAGAGGGAGGGAAATGTAACACCACAACTTTGACTCCTAGATTTAAATTGTAAATGCATGGTTATAATTATGGGAGTCAATCCATGTGAGATTAAATAAATGACCTTGTATGTAGATGTTGCAAATATGATTAAATGGATTCCTAGTGTGAAGCTCAAGGTCAAGGCCCAACTATTGAATGGTTAGGCATGGAAATGATATAAATATAGTCTATGGACCATGTGATAGGATTACCATGGTGAACTCAATCTATGTAAATATTGATGTAAGAATATAATATAGGGTCTAAGATGGTTGCGAAGAGCACAAAAGAGGCTATTATTCCACCCACAGGGAAGAGGAAAAGAGGCATGTGGGAAAGCAAATCCTTTAATGTTAAGTGTCAGCACAAGATCCCATCCATTTTTCGAAAGTGTTCCTTAAATGAAGCTAGCCACCTCCTTTGAATTATTAAGTTGATCATCAAATGCATGTAGAGGTTCATGAGAAACTCTAATCATGTAGTTATTAAATAATGGGTTAAATACAATTGTTGTGGGAAAGCATAAGAGTACTTCATTCTTCTTTCAAAAGGAAATTTATCCATCAGTTACCTCGACTATCTCATTGCCATTCATTATAGCATTCCCATGCTCATGCTCTCCACTTCTCATGTTGTGTTCTTCATTGTGGACCATGAACCAATATGGAAATTGACCAATTTATCACTCTAAAAGTGGAATTTCTAGGCATTGAATGAAGATAGATGGTTGTAGGTATGCATACAGGTTGGGAAAATTAGGAATCCTTTGACCAATCTATTTTTTTTCTCATTAGATGCTTGAAAGATGAGTTTTATTCTTCCAAGCTATTTCCAAAAATCATTCAACAAATTGGCCTCTTTCTACCTACATCAAAGAGCATTGAAAAGGGATAATAAATCTAAAAGGGTTATTGAGCATGGAAAAGAAATATCTTCTTTGCATTGTGTAGGGAAGTGGAAGGGAGTGGCATGGTTGATTGATCACTAGATGAGATACTTGGATCACTCTATAGTGAGAAAATTGCCTTAACCATGAGATAAAATGGGTTCAGTGTAGTGAGTTAGAACATGTAGATTGATTCATTTTCCTTGGTGGCCTCATAGTTCAGCTTGGGGTGGTATTTGCATTTAATGCCTATGGTTGGGTGTAAAATTTTTCATATGCACCCAATGTCTTGGACTATCTTCTATGAAAAAATAAGTGCTCTGTGTTTGTTTATAATTCTTCCACTTAATGTTATTTATTGTTGCATATATATATCACATGATGCATGATTATGTTTAAATATGGTCATGGAAATTTCATTGCCATGAATTCATATTATTCCATGCTTTAATATTTTGTTGTGTTTTATTTTTTGCATTGTGCACACATTTAATCAATTCTAGGCCTCCTGTTAATGTTTAAGCCATTATTATAGTTCTTTGCATTTCAATAGATAACAATAGCATAATACAAGATCACTGAGAAATACACAATCACAAGAGACACAACATTTATCCTGGGAAACCCCCTAGGGGAAGAAAACCCAGCAAAACTTCCTTATTATAGATAGCCAATACAATGCCAAGAGATAACTCAAACTAATATAGAAGATCCTCTCCCAAAGATGTGCCACTCTCTCTCCTTCTTCTCTAACTGCAGTACCAAAACTTGTCTCTTAATGAGCAAGTGAGTTGTGTGTCTAAGTGAGGCACTAGCCTCCTTATTTATACAAGACTGGCACGCGTGAAGTATCTCTTCACTGGCAGGGCTGACTTCTCCAACTAGGTGGTTATAACCACCTTTATTGTATTTCAGGGCCTCTTGATATATTCTGGGGCCGACTTCTTCTTTTGCCTTTTACAATTACATTATGACCAGTCCGCAAAAGGGGACTTGGTCCTTTTACAATAGCCGGCATGATCAATCCACAATGGGGATTGATCCAATGAATAATATATCAAATAATAATGAGAATACACTTTGCAGTTACATTATTTTAACACCTCCAAGGGAGACCATCTCTATTGGGTTTATGGTGAAATGTTCTTCTAAGAGGAAAAAATTTCACGACTTCTTTAGTGGCTACCTATCCCTTCATAGGGATTGTTAGGAAAAGACACCATAGCATTGCCCTAGATAATTCCAACTATGTTATAAGAGTAGTGAACACTTTCTTTCCACTCCTCCTTACTTTATTTTTCATCAAAGAAAGATTCATTATTTGACTAAAAAATACTTAACCTTCCACCACATTTTTGTTCAACTATTATCTTGAACTTTTTCAAATCTCAATTTAAACCATTCTACATGTAATTTTGAGATATTTTGACAAAGAAACATTCAAACCCATAAACCATATAGGATTTAGGCTCTACTCACAATTTTGAGCATTTTTTAACAAATGAACATCTAAACCCATAAATTCAACCATATAGGATTTTAAAGTTGTTTGATATTTCCTAACACTTTTTATACAACATAGTCTTTCTACCTGTACCTTCACTTTAAACAATACCCTCTTTACCATACTTATATGAAATAAATCACCATTTCCAGGATACCCAAAACCTTCATGTGTATTCCCTCATTTGACCAAATTAATTTTATCCCAAATAAACTCATGAAGAATTATATCATAAATGATAATAATAACTCACATTGGTATATTCAATTGACAAATATATAATAAAAATATAAGATACGATGAACATTGTTTTTATTAAAGAATATGGTCAAAACTTTATACATGAACAATAGCTAAAATAATCAGAATTATTTATAAAAATATCATCGTATTCGTTCACAAAAATCCCTAGTGAAAAATTATTTATAAAAATATCATCGTATTCGTTCACAAAAATCCCTAGTGAAAAAAACCATTAGTTCATCTTGTAGCTTCCCTGCATCCGCACCTGCACTGATAAAAGATACAGTCGTTTTCGAATACTTTTGCCTTCTGAACATGCTTCCATTTTCTTGCATTAAATTTGGCAGGGACTACGCTGCTTCGCTGCCCTTGTTAAAATATGAAGAAATCACATTGGTATATTCAATTGACAATACAATAAAATAATATATAATATTATAGATATAATAAAAATATAAGATACGATGAACATTGTTTTTATTAAAGAATATGGTCAAAACTTTATACATGAACAATAGCTAAAATAATCAGAATTATTTATAAAAATATCATCGTATTCGTTCACAAAAATCCCTAGTGAAAAAAACCATTATTAAAATATGAAGAAATTGTAGAGTGCAAAATCCTAAAATGTTGGTTAAGACTTGAAAAATGTCCTCGAAATTCAAGGTAAGAAAATTGCTCAAAGTCAAAGTGGTTTCTAAGATGGCCCCATAAAAACACCTTGGATCTGTTCCTAGTAGTATTCACGCCCCATAAAAACACCTTGGATCTGTTCCTAGTAGTATTCACACACATAGGCCACACAAAGGAGGGAAGGGAAGGTCAAGGTAGCACAAATAATCAACCCCCAACCAATCAGACATTATCTTAATAAAGAGGCCACTACCTATGTGGAATCCACATATAAGAGATGAGTTATCTATGAAATCTGCAATAAAATGAAATAATTTATTCCAAGATCATATATGCCAACCTTCTCACTTATTGAATATTATCTTTTGACTTTTTTAAACTTGGAAATTTTGCAATGTAGTGTTTGCCAACACCACTATGAAAACACATATTATTATACATATTTGAATTACCATGACCTATTATGAATCAATGAGTAAACAAACATCAATATATTTGTGATTTTCTGGCTCCAATCCATATTTGTACTTATCCTGCCAAGGATAAATGTCGTTTTGCTAAAACTTGAAAAAGGGAAAATTTGAATGATTCATACATATCATATTAGTGTAGAGATTTTGGTGAACATTAGTATTTCTTAAAAGGTTGACTTATATGTTCAAAAATACTTTTGTAGAAATATTCAAATTTCCAAGAATTTTATATAGTTTCTAGAAAATTTAAAAAAAAATCAAGTAAAATATTTTACCGTATAGAAATTTAGGTGAATACGTTTTGGAAAAAAAGGGAAATTAACAAAATTAGCCCCTAAACTTTTCCCAAATGTAAATCTACATGGATATTATCATTTGAGTATATAAACCATATTGACAAGTGAGACAATTGTGGTCAATTTTCTCTAGCTTGGGAAGTTGATAGGAGTGTTATCCTCCACACCTAGGTTGAATTCTCACAAGTGGCATGTTGAGCTCTTAATAAATATATTGTTGTAATGGTCTTGATCCCTATGTTCACAAATCCTCAAGCTTGTACACAATATGGTTTACATTGGGTACTGTTGTGCCTACACAACACCCTCCCTAGTTTATTCTCTTTCCTTTCTCTATGAAAATAAATTGGGTCCCCATATTAAAATCTTAAACTAAAAAATCCCCCAGACTCTCTCGTGCAAATCTCAAAACCAAGTATCTATTCTCTCCATACTTTACCATTTGCAGTGTTTCTTTTGATCACTTAGACCCGCCCATACACATTATCGACAAGTTTCCCTCTTCTGTCACCAATGTTCCAGTGGAAAAGATGTTGACCCTTCATAAACATTGAGTGTATTGCCAGTGATCTTCTTTTCCTCGTCGACATGGACCTTGTCAACAAGACTTGTCTTCATCTGGACACTTCCCCTATTCTCCTCCAAATCAGTCAAGCTCCTTTCACTTCTAATGGTTAATATTTCTATGCCTAACTAGATAACTGGCGATTGATCACATATCTCTCCTAATCTATTTGATTTCTAGTCGTAATTAAACATGTATGTGGTGCCAGTAACTCACATTACGCTTACCATATCCACGTGTTCACTTTGTGCTTCTTGATTTTATGACTAAACCATGATCATGAAAGTGTTTCCTATCATCATATATGTTAACTACAACATTTGTAGGTCTTGTGCTAGCTCTGAAATGCATCTCAGAAGAAAATTGGTCTTCCCAAATCCTAAATGGTGTTAAGCGCCCCGAACGTCAGTTCACTGTTTTCACGAATTTATATTTCTTTGCTACTGACACATTATCTCAGTTTCAATGGATGAAATAGAATGATATACAAGACATATGACACAAGAACTAAAAAAACTATATTCGGGAAAAGAAACAACAAGAACAAGGTCCAAACTTTCATTAAAAAATATTTTTTCTCGCAAATTTGGGTATTGGTCAAAGTGGATTTTTCACTCCTAAAATAGGATATATGTATGTTTTACGGGATTATGATTCCAACACCATTGAAAGAATCAAAATTTGAGGTCCATAAGTGCCAGAACAATCGCCAAGGATTTCCTGTCAAGAAAACCTCGTTAACCATGACCTTCATTAGACATGAATCCACTCAAATGCTTGAATGAAGTTGTAAGGTCTCCCACTAGAAGCCCCTCCTTGTGCTCTCTGCATTTCAAAAAATGACATCTCAATCGAACATCGTATGAGAAAGTTATGGTCTTCTAAACTCAAGCTCTTGTTGTTTCTTGTCGTTAAAAAAGGCACTTAGAAATTTCTTGATTTTTTCCTTCATAGAGGAGTTCATTCTCAACATGGCCATCACATACTAGAGGAAAATAGATTAACTTCTTTGGTACATGCCAAAGGAAAATAGATTACTAGATAAGTTCCTTTGAAGTGCGCTGGTTTACACTGAAGAAGATCCCACAAAGTGCTCTGGTTTACCTTGGATAAGTTTGCACAAATTCCTATGGTTTACACCGGAGGAGTTCCTTCAAAGTCCTTCGATTCACACTAGAGGATTTCTTCTAAATTCCTCTGGTTTGCACTGGAGGAGTTCCTTCAAAATCCTCCAGTTTACACTGGAAGAGTTCCTCCAAAGTCCTCCCATTTACACTGGAGAAATTCCTCTAAAGTCCTTCAGTTTCAAACATAAGAGTTCATTCAAAGTGCTTCGGTTTACAACGGAGGAGTTCCTCTGAAGTCCTCTGGTTTACACAAGAGAGTTCATCCAAAGTCCTCTGGTTTACACTAGAGGAGTTCATCCAAAGTCCCCCTATTTATACTGAAGGAGTACGTTCAAAGTCCTCTGGTTTACACAAGAGGAGTTCGTTCAAAGTCCTATGGTATAAACCATAGTAGTTCATGCTAACTTCTCCAATACAAACCGGAGCAGTTCATGCTAACTTCTTCGAAAGAAGGACATGACCCTATCAAACCACCTTTCGTAGTTTGGCCATAACTTTTGACTCGAGTGTCTATTTTGCATCTTCTTTATATTGTTGGAAAGGTCTTTCCGAGATATAAAACTTATAAGTCATATGATTTGAGAAATTCTTCACCAAGTGCTTGCATTTTTCAGGATTATGATCTGGCACCTCGTCAACAACTCTGAGGAACAAAACACATCAATCATAAGCAAAGGAACTAAGGATTGAATTTAGTGAAGCTTATATGAAATTTAAATTAATTAATATTTCAATTATATGGGTTTGAATGCTTGGTTTTAATAGTTTATTTTGAGGTTACTCTCAAGACACTCAATTTTTGCATGTTGAATGGTGCGAGGTACCAATGCCAACGGGAGTTCGTACTCAACATTCTTGCAATCTGATCTACAATGAAGAACAATGGATCAACAAAAATAATAGAAATTGTCGCAACAACAGGGAGCAACGAAGGGAATTGAACCCAAATGAATGAAGAGGAAGTCTGAACCCTATGATGATCGAATCTCATAATGTCCAAACGAGTCATTATGATGGGAGATGTGCACTATATCTAGAATCTACAATGGCCCACCAACACTAACAAACAAATCTGAAATGTAACTACTATCTTTATCCTCTTATCATTACAAAAGGGAAAAGGACAAAATTTTGTAAATGAAAGGTCACGAGGGAAGGAGGAAGGCCAAGAGTCACATTGAATTCTAATAAATACGGGGATTATATCCAAGAAAATGGATTTTTGTCTCTTCAAGCATTATATAGACTCAATAACTATTCCAAGGAAGTATACTGTGTTAACTAAAATTGAGAATCGTTCTTTCGAGATTTCATGTACTATTATTGAAACGATTAATGAGGAGAAGCCAGTTTGGCCAAGATATTTTGTAAAGATCTTTGATTCTTGTGTTGGATGTATTGTGAAATATTCCTTTACGTTTTTCTTAGCACTCGGGTTGCATAAGAATGTACTTCATGTTGTAGAATATTCTTATGTATGATAGTTGCATTCTAATTTTTGTTCTTTGAAGAATATTTGCCTAAATTCGTGGGCGTAGAACCGTAAACAATTGTTCAAATGATAGAATGTTATGTATTTGTAGTTGTTTATTCATGTTGTTGTCTTTTCTTTGTGTGAACTTTTTCTCGGGCCCTTGACAGGAGCATGGTTGGTTCTATGTTTATTTTGTATTTGAATTAGTTTAGTTTGGACACATGCATCTTATATTAGTTGCATTTCATTATTTATCTTATGAAACCTTCATTAGTGGACTTGGTCGCAACCGATAAAACCAAAACCAAAAATGGTTGTCGGGCAAAAATCTGGATGGGTTCCCTATTCCAAATGGTGAGGGGTCTGACTGAAACTTCTTATCGAGGGTAACCCATGCTATTGACAAAGGGCTATTTCCCCCATGTCAACAGAATTGGCACTAGAAGGAGGGATGGATGACACACCACCCCATGTGGATTCTTTTCATTAACCTTTAAACAACCCATGGCTCCTCTCCGTATCTCTGTATGGGATGATCCTTTGAGTCTCCTGAGACCTATCGGGTACATCTCAACCAAGACAATTAATCTCTTGTCAAACCCCAAATTCAATGGTGAAGGGCCTATCTTTGCATTCATGCATCTCAATCAGTTTAACATCACTCGACATAATCTTAATATTGTTCAGGAAAATGAAATATGTCGATTGTTTATCCTCACATTTGAAGGGAAGATTAAAGCTTGGTTTAGGACATTGCCAGTGAAATCGATTCATAGATGGAGACAATTCATGGAAGTATTCGATGTTGCTCATGTTGCTCATGTTTATGATGAATTCTTTAATGAACTCACAAAAATCCGTAGGCTTGAAAATGGGTCCGTGAATGATTTCTTTCAAAGAGTCGTGCAAATTTATTGCAGATTTCCTGAAAGTGACAAACCCTTAGACCAAGAAATATTGGATTGGTTTTCATACCTCATTTATGTTCCTAAATGGTGCAATATGGGTGCTCAAATAAAATCTCATTCACAAGTTTCATATATAACCATGAAGGATAAGGAGTACATGATCTCTAACTAGCACTCTGACGCAACTATGGGGGAATCCTTATCAGAAATATTAGACCCGTTAGCCCCGGAGTATGAACCATATATTATCTACCCTTCAAAAAATCACGAACATACTTTTGTCTATGACAAATCTCCCATTGAAGAAATCCCATCATTTTTAGAATCCGAAGACCTTCATTCTCTCTACAAAAATATGTTTGATGATAATCACCTGCATGAGCATCCACCTGTTTATCATGCAGTGTAGTCTTTACATTACTCTTTCAATGATGAAACACTAAATGATAAACCAGAACAAAAAGAGTGCCCAACTTTGATCGATCAAACACTCTCTCTTGATGGAAATCCACCCATAATGCATAATGTTATCAATCCTTCACAATTTGAATTTCTAGAACATATTGAGTCACAATTAGATCTCGATAACCTTGTTTTCGATGACTACTTATATGTTCTGAAACTGAATGTGAATACTAATCTATCATTCGTTGATACTGTGCAATCTGAAATTTATGATCTCAATGCACAAATGTTAATCACAAAAAAATTAAGGTATGCAGAGCACAATGTATTTGTGGATCCCGATAAATAAATATCATCAAATGAACAACCCATCACCACGCAAGGCACGAGAAACGTTGATTTGATCCAAGAAACACTATCACCCAAATCGGCTCTAGAATTACATGTTAATGCTTAGGGGAGAATGCATCAATCATCCTTGGATGTTGTCTTAATCCTCCAACAATCCTCTCATGATTTTGATGATGTTATAGGAGAAGATATGGAGTCATCTTTCACTCAATGTTTCCTTCAAACTATCAACTATAATCTCTCCTCTTAACATCTGGGATATGTAAAATGTGTGCCCGGGGAGATTTTCCTGGATAGTGGGGCACTTTTCTTTTGACCAATGGTTATTTCAGGTCCTCATTGTTTTTTTTCAACCCCTGGAATGAATGATGCCACCTATCACGAGACTCTCTCACAAGGTACATTGTACACAAATTTTATTTATGGGTCTCATTAGGTATGTCATCCATTTTTCATTTCATTCCAACAATCCAATGGTAATCATTATAAACTTTATGATGGAATTGAGGCCTAGTTGGAGGAATCATCTACATTTCTCACAAACAATAACACTATCAAATTTAACATGAGTGGAGATTTACTTGAATCAACTCTTCCTATGTTTCATCCCTCACTACTTCATTCTCTGCAATCGATTTTTGTTGAACACTTGTTTGCAGGTTTGGAGTTACTTGATTGGATGCACTGGCATTATGCTTTCACTTAGCTTTGTTTCATCTAGTGTAGGATAAAGTAGGAATATGAGTAACATAGTTCGTTTCTTCCTTTCTTCCTGCATAGTTTAGATGTATATATTTTTTTGTATAACATAGATCTGGACTTGTCTTGGTTTCTTCAATAAAGGCCACCAACTTTTGTTAGCTTAGTTTGCAGCTCGCGATGGCCTTCTTTAGTCTAAGTTTTTTTTTTCAACAAAGCTTTCTTCTTTTCATTTGATGCTTTTCATTTTTTTTGTTTGACTAAAAGTTTGGATTAACCTCGATTTTCATCCATCTTCATGAGGAAACCATGTGAAGGAATTATTTGAGATGTTCAACTGCAAGATTCACTTGTTTCAGTAGCATTCACTCTAGCATTGATAGTTGGACAACTAGTTATCCTAAGATGTTGAAAGAATATATGTTGAGGAATACTTTATAGCTCGGACAAGATGGAAACCGAGTTGAATGAACCACATCGGTTGTTCACAACCTTGCTTATCACAGATCCACTCTCTTGGTTCTCAAAAACAAATACCAGTGAGCTAAAACCTGGTTACACACATTCTCTTCAAGTATGCTTTTCTATAGACTTGAACCTTTTATGATGGAGCTGATTTAAAGAATGCAAAAGGCATATTATTGAGTTGTTCGAAAGAAATTCAAAATTTTATAGTAGATTGGGACCTTTGTACCTTGACTCTTTCATAATGGTGTATGTTGAGTACGAATATCTAAGTTTTTGTTGTTTTATAAAAAGGGTGTTCTTGAGACTTTTGATTGCAAATAACAGACACACAAACATTTTGATGAAGTCTGTTGCATCACTTGAGTTTTAAGGTCATTTTATTTGCTTGATCATCTCGAGTGACAAGATAGATATTTGCTCCTTGGTCTTGAAAGCTCAAAGTGATGAAACCCATCTTCTTCTTATCAAGCATTTGTCATTATGAGAGCGAAGAATAATATTTTTCAGATTGGGAGGATTCCCTTAATGACATGGGTATCTTGACTGATATGCTTTCATCTTTGTTGAAATTTGAATGTTTCCTTTGAAGCTTTTTGACTCAGATTTAACCGTCTTGATCTAATTTCCCACTCTATTGCTTTACTCTTTGAAAAATCAAATCCCAACTTATTGACTTTGACTAAATGATGGATTTTCATTGGTCCTCTATATTAATATGAACTTTTTTGAGTTTTCTCATGAAGTTTTCTAATTGGTTTCCTTCATCTTGATCTCGCTATGGGTTTTACATCACGATGTTTTTGTTGCCTTTAGAATTGGAATATTTTGTTGTTCAATGAGTAGGTACATCTAAGCTTGTTACACATTATTTTCGTCATCCATATGACTGTTAATGATGTAAACCTATCTATAGTCTTCAGAGGGGTCAGTAGCCTGAGTTCCTGAAGAAGGAAGGGAGAAGAACTTTTCTTGAGAAAAGAAGTTGCATTTTCCTTTGTAAAAACCCTATAAAAAAAGGAAGTTCGCAGGTTGCTATATAGGCAGGCCGCGAGAATGCCCGATTCTCATAGGTTGCACCATAGCTGGGTTGCGAGAGGTTCGCAGGTTGCTCTATAGGCAGGGTGCAAGAATGCCTACACGTGGGAAAAATGATCTTTTTCTCGAATCTTCTAGAAGGAGAAACTTCCATGGTGAGGTGGCATCCGAGTGGTTTGGATCTTACTCGCTTTCATGATTTAGTGGGATCATCCTAACATCCTCACCTTATCCTCTTTAACTTATAAAAGGAGAGGAGTTCTCATGGAGAAAGTTAGCTTTGGTAAGCTTGGAGCTTTGGTTAGCTTGAAGCTTTTGGATTTGGCTTGGAATTATTAGCTTGGTTAGAGTGGTGTTGAGTTTTGCCTTTGTCAAGATAGATTGTGAGTAGTATTAGATCTATACTCTCAGAATTCTTGGAGTGGAAGTGTGTGGGGAATGAAGGACAGTTGGAAGGGACCTTACGACATCAAGGACATGGTTGTAATCTCTCTTTCACATTTAATATGATACAGTAATATGATTCTTTCCTATAAATCTTGTTGTGTTTTATTGTATGATTCCTTGATCACATACATAGGTTTATATTGAGTTTATGCTATTACTATCACTTTGGTTGGTTTCATTCTTTTGCAGGATCATCATTGTATGAACATTGGAATGAAGCTGGGATGGTGATGGCGAGAGGAAGCGACATTTAAATGGTATGTCACTCATCCCTCTTTAGTTAGTAAATTCAATATCTAAAACTTAAGGAAAGTGTCATGTTCTGGTGTGTTTTGTTCTAGATCTAGGTGGATCTAGGGAGATCGGTTAGTGTCTGCACCTACCGATTAGTCCGTTAACAAAATTGGTGACTCCACTGGGGATTGGATGGGTTGTGACTATTGATCAACTTTCATTCATTGACCCCGCCTAGATTGACTCCTTGAATGATTCTTATATGCAGACAGTATCACCCTTGCCACAGGTCAATTATGTGACGTTGTCGCCCATGGCTTCAACTTCTGATGACTTAGATCATGTAGTTGACATAGTGATCACTTCGATAGGGTTGTTAGAGCCTGATCTCTTTACTTCTGTCATGACCCTCGACATGCTCTTCTTCCAGAGTGTGTTTCTTCCATCTAGTGAATATCTCTTGGAAGCTATGACCGAGTTTTGTCCCTTGACATGGTGTCCTTCTGGAGCATTGT
>SNQJ01S0029834.1:195305-209543 GCA_010110895.2 Picea sitchensis
TCTCGTGCAAATCTCAAAACCATTTATCTCTTCTCACTCTCCATACTTTACCATTTGCAGTGTTTCTTCTAATCACTATGACCCACCAATACAAATTATCGACGAGTTTCCCTCTTCTATCATCAATATTATAGCAGAAATGATGTTGATCTGTCATAAAAAATGAGAGTATTGACAATGAACTTCTTTTCCTCACTGACATGGACCTTGTCAGCAAGACTCACCTTCATTTGGACACTTCCCTTATTCTCCTCCAACTCAATTGCTTATCATTTCTCCTATCACTCAAGATCCTATCATTTATAATGGTTAATATTTATACTCCTAACTGGATAACTAGTGACTGATCGTATATCTCACATAATCTGTTTGATTTTCAGTCATAAACATGTTTGTGGTGCTAGTAGCTCGTATTACGCGTACCATTTTATCTTGTTCACTTTGTGATTCTTGATTTTATGACTAAAACATGATTTTGAAAGTCATTCTTATCATCAGATGGGTTAACTGCAACATCTATAGGTCTTGCGTTGTCTTTGAAGTGCATCTCAGAAGAAAATTGGTCCTCTCAACTCCTAAACAATGTTAAGCACTTTGAACGTCAGTTGGTCGTTTTCATGGATTTATATTTTTGTGCTATTAACACATTATCTTAGCTTCAATGGATGAAATAAAATCATATACAACACAGATGACACAGGACTGATGAAACTAGATTCGAGCAAAGCAGTAGCAAGAACAAGGTCCGAACTTTCTTAAAAAAATATCTTTGCTTGCAATTTTGGGAACTTGTCAAAGTGGATTTTTCACTCATGAAACATGATAGATGTATGTTTTATGGGATTATGATTCCAATTCCACTGAAGAAATCAAAATCCGATGTCCAGAAGTGCCAGAACAATCGCCAAGGATTTCTCGTCAAGAAAACCTCGTTAATCGTGACCTTCATTAAACATGAATCCACTCAAATGCTTGAATGAAGTTGTAAGGTATCCCACTAGAAGACCCTCCTTGTACTCTCTGTGTTGCGAAAAATGACATCTGAATCAGACATTGTATGAGAAAGTTATGGTCTTCTAAACTCCAGCTCTTCTTGTTTCTTGCCATTAAAAAAGACACTTAGAAATTTTTCGATTTTTTCCTTCATAGGGGAGTTTGTGCTCAACATGGCCGACACATAACAGAGGAAAAGAGATTAAATTCACTAGTACATACACGAGGCAAATAGATTATTGGATAATTTCCTCTAAATTTCTTTGGTTTACACCAGAGAAGTTCCCACGAAGTGCTCTGGTTTACCCTAGTGAAGTTTGCACAAAGTCCTTTGGTTTACACTAGAGGAGTTCCTTCAAAGTCCTCTGGTTTACATCAGAGGAGTTCCTATAAATTCCTCTGGTTTTGCACTGGAGTATTTCCTTTAAAATCCTCTGGTTCAAATTGGAGGAGTTCCTCCAAAGTCCTTTGGTTTATACTAGAGGAGTTCCTCTAAAGTCCTCTGGTTTACACCGGAAAATTTCTCTCAAAGTGCTTTGGTTTACACAGGAGGGGTTCATCCAAAGTCCTTCGGTTTACACCAGAGGATTTCATACAAAGTCCTTCGGTTTACACCGAAGAAGTTTGTTCAAAGTGCTTCGGTACCAACCAGAGCATTTCGTGCTAACTTCTCTGGTACAAACCATAACCGTTCATGATAACTTCTCTGAAACATGGACATGACCCTACATAATTGTTTTTCGTATTTTGGCCGTAACATTTGACTCAGGTGTTTGTTTTGTGCATTATTTATACCATTGGAAAGGTCTTTTTGAGATCTAAAAATTCTCAGTTAAATGATTTTAGAAATTCTTAACACCTCATCAACAACCCCCAGGAACACAACACATCAATAATGAGCAGAGGGACCAAGGATCCAATTCAGGGAAGCTTATACTGAATTTTAATTAATTAATATTTAAGTTATATGGGTTTGAATTCTTGGTTTTAATAGTTTATTTTGAGGTTACTCTGAGGTCACTCAAGTGTTGGATGTTGACTGGTGTAAGGTACCAATTCCAAGGGGAGGTTGTACTCGACATTCTCATAATGCGATATACAATAAAGAACAATAGAGCAACAACAACAATAGAAATTGTCTCAACAATAGGGAGCAATGAATGGAATCAAACCCAAATGACTGAAGAGGGATTTTGAACCCTATGATGAACGAATCTCGTAATTTCCAAACCAGTCATTACGGTGGGAGAGGTGAACTATAGTCGAAATATATGATGGCCCACCAACACTAAAAGACAAATCCAAAATGTAACTGTTGTCTTTCTCCTCTTACCATTACGAAGGGGATAAGGATAAAAGTTTGTAAATGAAAGGTCATGAGGGGAAGGCGAAATCCCAAGAGTCACATTGACCTCTAATAAATACGAGGATTGTATCCAAGAAAAGAGATTTTTGGTTATTCAAGCATTTTATAGACTCAAGAACTATTTCAAGGAAGTATACGATGTTAACTAAAATTGGGGAGCCTTCCTTTGAGTTTTCATGTACTATTATTGAAACGGTTAATGAGGAGAAGCCAGTTTGGCCAAGCTATTTTATGAAGAGATTTGATTCTCGTGTTGGATGTATTGTGGACTATTCCTTTGCGTTTTTCTTACAACTTGGGTTGTGTAAGAATGCACTTCATGTTGTAGACTATTCTTATGTATGATAGTTCCATTCTTATTTCTTTTCTTCGGAGAATATTTGTCTATATTCATGGGAGTAGAACCGTAAACAATTGTTCAAATAATAGACTATTGTGTATTTGTAGTTGTTTGTTCATGTTGTTGTCTTTGCTTTGTGTGAAATTTTTCTCAGGCCCTCGATAAGAGCATGGTTGGTTCTATGTTTACTTTTTGGTTGCCTTAGTTTAGTTTGTACACATGCATCTTTTAGATTAGCTGCATTTCATTATTTAGCTTAAGAAACATTCATCGGTGGACCGGACCTCAATCGATAAAACCAAAACCAGAAATGGTTGTTGAGATAGAATCTGGATGGGTTCCCTATTCCTAACAATGAGGGTCTAATTATGACTTCTTATCGGGGGTAACCCCTGTTGTTGACAAAGGGCCATTTTTCCCACGTCAACATGTACCATCCTTGGAATGAGAAGAAGTGTTTGATGAGTTTTCTAGGGTGTGTATTTCATGAAAATAAAAAATATTAAAAAAAAGTGAGATGGTTGTGAGCCTTATGTATCATAAAATTGATGTTAAAAAATATGATCATACCATGTGCCAATGTTATTTCCTAATTATTTTACCCTATATATTGTTGTACATAATGTGACCTCATCAGACAATCAACCTAGTTTTTGTGCATGTAGGTTGATCCCATGTGGCATAGGGTTGGGTGTCCTTTATCCTATCCTTATTCAACCCATAGTTGTGTTTCACTCGCATAAATTTTCAATCCAAGAATTTGTTAACCCACATTTGTATTTCTTCCACTATTAATTAACAAAAACCAAAACCAAAAAAGTTCATTCCAAGAATTTGCTTACTGAAACATAACTTATTTTGCTTGTGAAATTTGAATTTAAAAAATTATCACAGAAAATTACTCAACCAAAGAGTTCTCAACATTGGTAAAAGTTTCGTTACAAAGAGAGTAGCTTGGATATTACAACAAATATTCAAGAAGCAACCAATAAATTCTATATTTTATAAATTGCCTGGGCAAAAAAATTCACTAACAATAGGATTTTGTGAATTCAACAACTAAATTCAAACATATGCATTAATAAGCATCACTTCCATCACATAAATTTGTTGAAAAAGGAGAAATTGTTAGATATAACTAGGATCCAACTCTCTATAGAGGGTCTGAAGTAGATAAGGTTTCAGGTGTTGTGATTTGTAGCCAAAAAGTGCATGCATCAAGATAAAAAGATTACAAATTATTTAAGTGCTACATATGCAAACCATGAAATACACATTTTGTAGAGAATTGTAACACCCTTGTTTCCCCCAGTCTGTAAATATAATTATTATCACGACCAAAACCATAAATAGGTTTGTTATGTGACCATTGAAAGATAATGGACCTTTGATTAATTTTGTAATGTGCATGTTTGGTTATTAATGCAATAGGGAAATGTTGAGCAACTTCTAAAGGGGTTTCCTTCACAGGCTATGATGTCATGAGAGGAGTGGTGCAAGAAGGAAGCTATTACTAGTTGAAATGACCCTGCCAGGCAGTACCCTATCAAATTAAAAACAATGTAGACCTTGAACTGTCCTTAGCCTAGAAATTTTATTACCAGTCACGCTGGTAGTTGGGTATTCTCATTCAAAGAATAAATGAAGGATGGGCATAAGTACCCATCGAGAAGATTATGAAATGACCCATGAGGTCTTAGGGAAGAATACACAAAAGAGAGGTAGGGAGAGACATACATACACACGGACGAGAAAAAATATTGAGCGCTAGAGAAGGAGAGACAGAGAGAGAACTCTCTGGTTTGAGAAGAAAGGACAAAGGACCCTGGTAAATTCTACTAAGATATTCCCTCATGAAATCATACCCTAGATCGGGGGTGGATGGTTTCTAGGAAAATTGGTGCAGCTTGCCTATGTTTGGGTGGAGAGCGATATACACTTCAGTAGTTCCCCTCATCTCCAAAATTTGTAAATAAGTAACTTATTATGTTTCTGTGTATTGATTTGAAAACATATACGGTTGGATGATCAATATGGTGATTTTGAATACGAATATCTGATTTGTGAGTTTGACTGTGTATTTTCCTAGGGATAACATTATGTTTGCACGGATTATATCTGCTAGGGAAATCTTGTGTTCTTGATTATAGCCAGTCTCTATCTCTAGCAAAATAACTGCAAGTATATGTTTTTGAAAATCTTGTGTGAATGGTGAATATGAGAAGGGTATGAACATATATAGTTATCGAGTGTGTAAATAACTCAAATCTCAGTAATATATTAAGTTGAAAGATGACCCAATATCCCTGCTTACTGTAAATGCCGCGTGGCTATTAGTATATATGTGTGTGTGTGTGTGTGTGTGTGTGAACTTGTGTGTCACCATGTTTGGATCCCTGCAACAAAAGACTCCTCACGGGATAAGATGAAATAGAGGCATAATGGGTAGGAAATGGAATGCCTTGGACCTAGGCAAGAGTCCTTGAAAAATCAGAAGTCTTGAGAAGAATTGGAGAAAACCCTCGCAAAATTTGGCTAATTCCTAGATCAGAATGTTAATCTTGAGATAAAACCCTTCTTTTGCCTCGGAGGAATCATGACTGTCGATTTGTCACGATGGTTAGATCTGGACCCTCTATCGTATTAGGGACATGATTAAATATTAACCATTGATCTAGTGAGAGAATAGATCCCTATCGACCATCATAGGGTTCCAGTCAGAGTAATTTACGGAGATGGGCTCTGACAAGAAGACTCCGGGGATAGATCTAGATAGTTAATTGGAACAAGGGTGATATTTGATCTCGGTTGTTGATCTGATGATATAAAATAATCTTAGCCTTTCTTCGGAGGACGTTGTTCGGGGAAATTTTTGGACCCGGATGAGATGCACTCCAAAAGAAGAACTCTGAGGGATGATCAAGACCGTTGATCAACGAAAGGAAGATTGGATCGTAGTCATTGGTTTTGAGTCATAAGATTTTGGTTTGAGAAGGATCGTACGCCCAATGATGACACGACCAATTTCAATTGGCCCACATGGCATACAGAGGCAAACCCACATGTCACGAGGGCATTGTGACACGTGTCAAGTGGAATCGAGTTTCAGGCATGACCTTGTGTTAGATTTTGAGTGCCATGTGTCATGACTAGGTGGTAGGGCCATGTGTTAGGATAGGTGTATTAATCCATACTGTTAGATATCCATGAGAATATCCTGATAATTCATTGCAAGATACTAATTAGAGTGAGTTATAGACTGACACTCCAACGAAGGAACTCGTAGGGAAGTTCTGAGCCGTTAATCAAAGAGGGTTGTAGTGAAATGAAAACCATTGATATGTCACAAGCTCTACAAAGGTTCTCTGACAGGAGAAACTCTGAGGGAAGATTTGGGTTGTTGATCTGTCGAGGTCAAAGGAGATATGAGACAAAATCCTAACCGTTGATCTGTCGAGATCAAAGGAGCTCCGAGACGCAATCCTGATCGTTGATCCGTCAGGATCAAAGAAGTTATGAGAAGAGATTTGGGTCATCAATTTGCCAAGATTAGAAGGCCTCAACGTATGGTCTGGATCGATGATCCTTAGTCAAGGGATCAAGAGGATGACGTGGAGGATTCCAGGTTTTGATCCTAGAAGGTATCACGTGGCATAGTGATTTGGTACCTTTAGGTGAACCTTCTGTCGGAAATTTGAATGCCACGTGTCAGGTGGTGGTGCCATGTGTGATGCAGAGATGACGCCAGGTGTTAAAAGGATTTGGCATATGTAGGTGAAAATATGAGAAGATCTAGGCTGTTTTTTAGAGTTCAAATATTGGAAAGGTCATGTGTCGACCAAGAAGGTCGCAGACGATGAAGGCATCGATGAAACGATGAGAACCATCAGTCTACCATTGGGCGAGAGGAATATTCGTCGTTGATCTCCCATGAGACTTGTCCAAAATATGAGTGAGGATGATGACATCATGAATGATGTGGCATGCCAACATGGCCACCAAAGCGTCCCTAAGATGACAAGTGCCAGCTTTTGATTGGTTGATGAGGGTCTGGAGAGTAAAGACAATGATAATCATTGATCTCATTGGATATTTGACGAGGAGATTTGGACCATTGGATCCAGATGCATTGTTGTCAGGGATATGGGAGGTTGGTAAGGTCACGTTAGACCAAGAAATGTCGACGACAATGGAGTAATCATCGACGATGATGGGAGTCGGGGTTTAACGACAATCGTTGATTGACGGAGGGATGATGTGGAACCTCCACCGTAGATCTCGTGGGTCACATACATGTACCATGTAAACCTTTATAGCTAGGAGTTAACCTCCATGCGAATTGATATTGCCAACATACTTTGAACAAAAGAGATCAAGATCTGAGAGTCATAGGATTTGTGAAAAGTGCATTTTGGTGTATCATCGTCAAAATATTCGCTAATGGGAGTGAACTACGTGATAAGAAGTCCTGATGATGACGAAAGGTGAGCCTAAGGATTAGACCTATGAATCTAATGTGTCACTGCCATGTTGACTGGCATGAGTAATAAGATACCACGTGGACGCCACGTGGTAATGATCTGGTTGTTGACCAATGAAGGGAAAAAACCTTTGAGAGGCCATAACTTGTGAACCCAAACTTGGATTTGAGCACGGTTATAGTCATTTGGAAGCTCTAAAATTTTTTAGTGCCCCATCCCTTAAAAGGATACTCAGGGGGTTTGGTGTGTTACAGAGTGGTATTAGAGTGAGGCTACAACATTTGGCATGCTTGGGCTCATGAAAGATTCAAATAAATTTTATTAGAAAACTTTTAAGGGGGAGGGCACCCTACCCTACCTTATCAGATGACCAAAAAGGTCGATTTCCCAATGCTATAGGCAGGGGGTTAGTCTCTTTCCCATAAAATCAAGCCCTAAGACCAAGCACTTACTCCTTTGAGCACTTTGCCACTTTTTAACAAGTGATATTTCTCCTTAGTATAGCGGGAGGTCGAGAGGTATCAATGAAACCACCCTCAAGAGTGTCATTGTAGCTTTAGTAATCACCACGTGTCCCTCAGTGGGATTTACGATACCACCAATGCAGGGTAAATCTATGTTAACTCATGTGCAACTTAAGTGCACACCTTTGATCTGAATCGTCGATCCTTACATGTGATCCACGATTATTTCTAGGTTGCACAAAGATGTGGATCATTGATCTGATTGTGATTAGAAATCATGATTATATCTTACATTGTCGATGATTTGATCAGGAATTCCACGATTCAATGGTGGATATTGATTGATCTTTTKATCTAGCAGTCCCTAAGTCACTATTTTACCTAGCATTTGAAATTCAACAAATTTTTCGTTGGGTAAAAAAATAACAGGCAAAGCTCAAGATTGATGATGCTCCTGCATCACTATCCATGAGAGCTTATTTAAATTTTATTACTGAAAATAGGGATGAGATATTGTGTTGTTTTTACATGTTTAAATATGAATTGTAAGTTGTTTTTATATGCTAAATAATAATGTTGAATTCATCTTATAGAATTTTATTTTATAAGGTGTCCATATCTAATGGATAAGTGACTAACAGAAAATGTTGATTATCAACACTTAACCAATTAAAGGATTTAAAGGATGGTGACCTATCATGAAATGGAGAAGGATCCCATAACAGAGAAGAAGAGTTTGATGAAAGGAGAGTGGTAGAAACCCCTCCAGACTTGGTTGAAACTGTAAAAAGTCTCGTGGAAGAGCTACAAAAATTTAGAGGCTTATGAAAGAACAAGAAAATCAAACTGAAATAAATCCAGTATTGCTGCAAATCTTGCCAAACATACAGAGGCAGCTGCAACACAGGCCAACAACCATTAATGTGGAAAAACATCATCTTGAGAAAACTCAGTGTTTACTTGAGATACAAAGTCATGGTCTTGAAAGAAGCCACACAAGAAGAAGCAGTCCCAAGAAGGCCCAACATGAAGCCAAGAGGCATTCCAAATCCAAAGACTCCTCTGAAGAATCCTCTAGTGAAGGAGAAAAAAACTCCAAGGAATTGTCTAACAGTGAGACTAGTTCACATCCTCAAAAGAAAAGAAAGAGGAGGAAGCACTCCAAGGGCAGTGACCCTAAAGAATTTAAGAAATCCAAACCACCCACTTTTGATGGAGAAATAAAAAAGGGGGAAGAAGTAGAAGCTTGGATACTTGGTTTGAAGAAGTACTTTAGAGTTCATGACTATTCTGAAAATTTGAAGGCCCAAATAGACATATTTAACTTGAATGGAAAGGCCTCTATATAGTGGGAGGACCTTAGAAATATGAAGGGAATCCGTGAGAAGGAGATATCTTGGGGAAAATTTGAAAAATACATCAATAAAAAGTATATGTACGAAAGGTACTATGATGAGAAGACTAAGGATTTCTATGAACTCAAACTAGGTCAGCTCACCATAGATGAATATATCAACAAGTTTTTGGAGCTGCTGAGGTATGTGCCCTATATAATGGAAGAAAAGATGAAGATGCAACGATTCCTTAGTGGGCTGCCTCAATCCTTCCAGAACAAAATTGAGTTTGATGAACCTAAGACCTTGGAATATGTTATTTGAAAGGCTAGATACTACTATGAACAATTCAACCACAAGGAAAAATACCCCAAGGAATGGAAGAATAAAGGTAAACTAGTATTCAAGAAGAAGGGATTTAAACCTTCAAAGTTTAAGAATTATGGGAAGAATTCTAAGATGAGATTTCCCACTATGAGTGTGAATCAACATAACTTTCCATCTCATAGTGGAAATAAAACCATTGGATCAACCCCGAGAAGGATTGATACTACTAAGAGAGAACCATTGAAATGTTGGGGATGTGGAGAAGAACATCTACTAAGGGACTGCCCTCATAGAAAACTAGACAATAGGAGAGTCTACAATGTTCAGGAGGCTACCACAATCAATTATGTGTCCAAGAGCATGCCAGAGATTCATGGAGCCTTGGATAATAGGCAGGCAGACCACCAAGCGTCAGTGGTGGAAATGGAAGCTATGATTACCAACCATCTTGTTTTTATTCTAATTGACCCTGGTTCTAATTTGTTTTATGTTTCCCCTCAAACTGTTGAGAAATGTAAATTACAACAAGTGAAACATGTTAAACCATGGTTGGTTCATTTGTCCACTAGAACAAAGAGGAAGGTAGAAAAGGTCATACCAACATGCCAATTCATTATGAATGGGTTGTCTACCCAAGCAGCCCTAAACATACTCCCTTTAGGATCTTTTGTCTTGTTGATTGGCATGGACTGGTTGGTTTCCCATAAAGCCAATTTTGGAATGTTATCATAAAAAATTAGAGTGTGAAGATGAGGAAAGGAGGAGAAGGATCCTCCAAGGAATTAAAAATCCTATCTTAGTGAGACAAATATCATCCCTTCAAGTGAAAAAGTATTGCAAAAAAGGATGCCCTTTATATGCAATACAAGTACTGAACTATGTTGAGGACCATAAACCAATCCTAGAGGACCATCCTATATTGAGAGAATATAAAGATGTGTTTCTTGAAGAGGTACCTGGTCTACATCCAATAAGAGACATTGATTTCTCAATAGAACTTGTACCTGGAGCGGTGCTAATGTCCAGAGCACCTTATAGGAAGAGTACCCTAGAGCTAGTTGAGCTCAAATTACAACTGAAGGAGATGTTGGAAAATGGTTATATTCATCCTAGTGTGTCTCCTTGGGGAACACAAACCTTGTTTGTGAAGAAGAAGGATGACACACTCAGGTTGTGCATAGACTATATACAACTCAACAAAATGACAATTAAGAATATGTATCCCTTGTCGAGAATTGATGACTTATTTGACCAGTTAATGGGTGCTACAATTTTCTCCAAGATTGACTTGAGGTCTAGATACCACCAGGTCCAGATTAAGGATGAATACATCCTCAAAACAACCTTTAAGACAAGGTATGGGCACTATGAATTTGTGGTGTTGCCATTTGGGCTTACCAATGCACCAACCACCTTCATGTGCTTGATGAATAGTGTGCTTAACAAGTTTTTGGAAAGATTTGTGTTAGTTTTCATCGATGATATCCTAATATATTGTAAGAGCAGGGAAGAACATGAAGAACACCTCAAGTTAGTGCTTCAAGTGCCGAGAGAACACAAGCTTTATGCAAATTTTAGTAAGTGTGACTTTTTCCAAAAACGAATCCATTACTTTGGCCACGTCATCATTGAGAAAGGAGTGGCAGTTGATACTGACAAAATCAAATCCATTATGGATTGGCCTACACCAAAACATGTAATTGAAATCAGATCCTTTATGGGCCTATTAGGGTACTATAGAAGGTTCATAAAGGGGTTTTCCAATATTGGTTATCCAATCACCTCCCTTCAAAAAAACGGAGTCAAATTTGTTTGGATAGCCGAGTGTGAAGAGAGTTTTCAATAGATGAAACATTTATTGGCCAATGCACTTGTGCTGAAGATTGCAGACCAAAACAAGGATTTCCTTGTGTGCACAAATTCCTACAAAGAAGGACTCAGAGGAGTCCTCATGCAAGAAGGGCATGTAATCTGTTATGAATACAGGAAATTGAATAAACATGAAATGCATTATGTGACCCATGACTTAGAATTAGATGCCATAGTACATGCCTTAAAAATGTGGAGACATTATCTCTTAGGCAGTAAATTTGTACTCATGACAGACCATAGTGGACTGAGGTATTTGTTTGACCAACTCAAACTAAATGCTAGACAAGCTATATGGATGGCTCTCCTTAGTGAATTTGACTTTCAAATCAAACACATCAAGGGAAAATAAAATAGAGTCGTTGATGCCCTCAGTAGAAGCATGAAATTGATTCACTTAGCACTTGTAAGCACCTGTGAATTATACATCAAAGAAAGGGAGAATTATACATCAAAGAAAGGGTTAAAAGTGCACAAGAAACATATGAATTTTTCAAAACTGTAAAGACACATCTAGATAAAGAGCCTAAAGGGATGAAGTATGAGGGATATCAACTGTTGGATGATGGCATGTTGACCTACAAAGGTAGGTTGTATATCCAAAATTGTGACGACTTGAAGAGGTTCACCATGAATGAACTACATAAAAATCCATATGTTGGTCATTGTAGCTATCATAAAATGATTACAACCACTGGGAAACTATTTTATTGGCCATGTATGAAAAAGGACATAGTTGATTATTTAGTTAAATGTTTAGAATGCCAACAAGTTAAAGTAGAACACAAGCATCCAACATGGCTGTTGTAGCCCCTACCTATTGCAAAATGGAAATGGGAAACCATCTCCATGGATTTTATCACATGATTACCTAAATCAACTAGACAAAATGATGTCACTATGGTAGTTGTGGACAAGTTGAGCAAAGATTCTCTCTTTATTTTGGTAAAGTCTGCTTGCAAGGCAATAGATATTTCCAATATTTTCATGAAAGGAAAATTTAGGCTACATGGTATGCATATGGAAATCGTATCTGATAGAGATACAAAATTCACCTCTGAATTTTGGAAATCTTTGTTTGCTGGTCTTGGAACTAAAGTGTTATTTAGTACAACTTATCACCCTCAAATTGATGGGTAAACGGAGAGGGTAAACTGAGTATTGGAAGACATGTTGAGGATGCATGTGATGCATCAGCCTAAGAAATGGGAAGAATACCTACCACTGGTGTAATTTTCCTACAATATTGGCTATCAATAATCCTTGAAAATGAGCCCTTTCAAGGCTCTCTATGGTAGACAATGCAAAATTCCAATCAGTTGGGACAACGCAGTGGAAAGAATTACACTTGGGTAGACATTTTAAAGGAGTTGGAACAACAAGTAGCCCAAATAAATCAAAATCTAAAAGTGGCCCAGGACAAGAAGAAGAGTTATATAGATAACAAAAGGAATCATAAAGAGTTCAAAGTAGGGGATCATGTGTATCTCGGAATTAGACCCAGAAGAAGTTCCTTGAGAATGGGAACATGTGCCAATATGGCACCTCGGTTTTATGGACCTTTTGAAATTTTTGATAGAGTGGGACTTGTAGCTTATAGAGTAGCTTTAACTCCCATAATGAAAGCACGTGATGTTTTCCATGTTTCATTGTTAAAGAAATATATACATGATTCTTCTCACATAATTGACTGGTATGTGATCCAGGTAGATCCAGAGGGAGAAATCCTACTAGAAACACAATGTATCCTAGACATGAAAGAGATCCCTCTCAAGAACATAACCATTGCATGGGTCAAGGTGCAATGGAAACGCTTTGGTCCCGATGAAGCTAGATGGGAACTGGAGGATTCCATGAAACAAGCATACCCATTTTGTTCATTGTTGTATATAGAGTTTTCACGACAGATAGAACACCAAGGGCAGTGTTCCTTTAAGGGGGAGGGGATTGTAACACCCTTGTTTCCCCCAGTCTGTAAATATAATTATTATCATAACCAAAATTATAATCAAGTATGCTATGTGGCTATTGAAAGACAATAAACGTTTGATTAATTTTGTAATGTGCATATTTGGTTATTAATTCAATAGGTAAATGTTGAGCTACTACTGAAGGGGTTGCCTTCATAGTTTATGATGTCATGAGAGGTATGGTGTAAGAGGGAAGCTATTACTGGTTGAAATGACCTTGGTAGGCAGTACCTTGTCAAATAAAAAACAATGCAGACCCTGAACTATCCTCAGCCTAGAAATTTGATTACCAATCAAGTTGGTAGTTGTATAGTCTCATTCAAAGAATCAATGAAGGATGGGCATAAGTAACTATCGATAAGATTTGAAATGACCCACAAGGTCTTGGGTAAGAATACATGAAAGAGAGGTGGGGAGAGACATACATACACATAGACAAAAAAAAATCCCGAGTGCTAGAGAAGGAGAGACAAAGAAAGAACTTTCTGGTTTGAGAAGAAATAACAGAGGACCCTGGTAAATTCTGTTGAGATATTCCCTCATGACATTGTACCCTAGCTTTGGGGTGGCTAGATTCTAGGAAAACTGGTGTAACTTGCCTATGGTTGGGTGGAGAGAGACATACCCTTTAGTAGTTTCCCTCATCTCCCAAATTTGTAGATAAGTAACTAATTATGTTTTTGTATATTGATTTGAAAACATATATGGTTGGATGATCAATATGGTGATTATGAATATGAATATATGATCTGTGAGTTTGACTGTGTATTTTCCTGGGGATAGCATTATGTTTGCATGGAATATATCTTCTAGGGAAATTGTGTGTTCTTGACTATATGTGGTTTCTGTCTCTAGCAAAATAACTACAAGTATATGTTTGTGTAAATAGTGTGTTAATGGTGAATATGAGAAGGGTATGAACATATATAGTTTTCGAGTGTGTAAATAACTCAAATACCAATGATATCTTAAGTTGAAAGACGAACTAGTATCCCTGTTGACTGTAAATGTTGTGTGGCTATTAATATATGTATGTGTGTGTGTGTGTGTGTGTGTGTGTGTGTGTGTGTGTGTGTGTGTGTGTGTGTGTGTGT